>JAMPIV010004153.1:1569384-1761423 GCA_024509875.1 Oreohelix idahoensis | reverse complement strand
GTAAGTTTCCCTTCTTAGGCAACTTGACCAGATAAACCTTCCTTCCATTCTGCTGGTATTTCAAGAGTGGGAGAGGGAGACCAATAAACACACGGAAAAGAAAACTGCAGACAGGCATGAAAGGGATTAAAACACGAGGAAAGACCTTGAAAAGATGGCACAGGACTGATAGGTTTGTCATAAATGTGTTGGGAATCCCGTGCTCGCTAGGGAGCTGATGGGTATTTATGAATATGATGATGAGTATTATCTTTCTCAGATTTCTACTTTCCTATAAAAACAAATGCTGTTGATCCTCATTCAATATACATTTTAGTACTTCTTTAACAATGCTTACAATGATTGCTATTTTCGGTAACTCTGTGATAACGCCAGTACAGTTGTTGGTTTACTCTTTAACTATTTACAAATTATACTCTCTCCGTGAGTAGGTGGTCACTTAACAAATACTGCCGTAGGGGAGTGAAGTGTTGGAGACTTCACAAAACTAAGTCCAGTTTTTATGAAGTGCTGTAACCAGCTCCATTTCTCGTTGCCTAAGTCTTTGCTGACTCAAGAGTAGAGTCAGGTAACGATTTACAGCTGGGTATATCTGGTAACTTTGTATTGAGAGGCAAGTTCCTTAACCACTCTGCTTCTCGGCGCTCACACTCCTTACTGTACATCTTGGAGAAAAAAAAACACTGAAACTTCTATTCCTTTAATTAGATCTTGAAAAATGTTAAAGATGTTACTTCTTAAAACTTTTTAACAATGTTAAAGTAGTCCTCTTATAACTCTTTAACAATGCTAAAGATGCTCCTCTTTACAATTCTTTAACAATGGTAAAGACGTTTACTCCTTACATCTCGTTAACAATGCTAAAGATTTTCTCTTTGTAATTCTTTATCAGTTTTATCAGAAACAGATACAGAAACAACTGGGATGCAGAGCATCCAGGTCACACGCAAAATGATGCATGCTTCCATTTCAACAGAAGAGAACAAGTGGTAATCTTCAGACTCCGCACAGGCCACAACAGATTGGGGCACCATCTATTCAACAAGCTAAAGATAGGAACTACCGATGAGTGAAACTGTGGCGCCGATAAAATAACTGCTGAACATCTGCTTTAAAGTTGCCCAACATATGCGGAACAGAGAAAGCAAATATGACTGACACCAGTACCATTGGTGGAACAGCTTAACGGAGATGCAAATAGCCTGAAGCTGACTACTGCTTTCTTTGAAAACATTCAAGTACACGTCTGAGAGTGTACGAAGATGAATTCTTTAACAGTGCTTAAAAGGTAGTCCAGTCCTATGGCAGATAATGCCGTAGTGGAGTGAAGTTTTAGAGATTTCAACATACTAGGTCCAGCATCGAGAGGTGATCAGTTCCCTTCCTCACAGCCCTTTCCTACCCGTACTCAAAGTCAGGTACCCATTTACAGCTGGGTAGACTGGAGCGTGTCGGAACCGTGATTCGAACCCGACACCTTTGCCGCGAGAGACCAGAGCTTTTAACTATTCTAAGATTGTGTAATACTGCTCGCATATTTATTACGTCTTCAACAATACACGATCTTCTATTATGCCCTATTCACGCTTGTATGTTTTGAAACTGTATCAGTTTGTTAATGTTATAAATACTTCTAATCAGTTTTAACTTCAGCACCCTGTTCCCTTCGAGACCTATCAGTTGTAAATGGGTACCTGACTCTGTTCTTTAGTTATGGAAGGCAAAGAGCAAGGTAGAGAACCGGTCACCACACCTCATAACGCTGAGATTAGTATAGTGAAGTCTCTATCACTCCACTCCCAATATGGTAGTATTTGCTACCTTTACCCTGTTTACAAGTAAAAATACTAATCGTGTATGCCTTATCTTCACTTCAATAGTAAAAACCCCTCACCCCTCCACCATCCTATTAAAGTGAATTTATTTATTTTAAGAGGCAATAATTTTTAATTTTAAAACATGTTCGTTAGGAGGACAACATTAGACAATTGTCAGAAAACGTTTTGTGCATGTACTTTTGCGCCCTTCTCTCTCTCTCTCTCGTTCACCGTCCTATTCTTTGACATATTTTATGCACCTACATTTTTGCCAGCCGCTCCCTGACTTGTTAACGTTTCACCATGTGAATCATAGCATGACAAAGCAAATCAGACAGGAAAGCGGATAATACGTTTATCACCTAAGTCGTCTAGCCACCTTTGATAAAGACGATCTATGTTGATCCAAGGTGGTGCCGACCACGCCTCATAACAATACGACCCGGCAGAGTACGGAAAGAAAGTCATATTGTTTGTCTGAGCTAATGGCGATCCGTATTTGACTGTCGGACGGATGCACGAAAACACAGGTGATAATACGTAATCCTTTCCGCTGGCCATCTTTGTAGCAATATTACCGATAATCTGTCTAGGGAGACAATATGGTGGGAAAGCATCTAGACATGAAATAAGTTCCCAGATTTGTTTGTGAGTTTGCATAAAGATGCAATCAGAAGTATTACTGCCTTATTAGAAAGAGGTCACGCGTTGGAATTTTAAAATTTGATATTTTGAAACAAGCGGAGTATATTATGATTTAACACCCCGTCCCATATAGTTCTAAAGCGCTTACCGTTGACTTGATTTGAGAGCCTGAACAGACTTTAACTTTCATTGGCAAGTTGGTCAAAAAGTACAATCTGGGACTTGACCTGAAAATGGAAATATAATCTAGCGACCTCGGAGACACAGATCAGACTGCATCACCACGTCAAGCTAGCAATTCACCAGAGCCAGAGAGAAGGATCGGACAAAGGATTCCAAAATTATAAGTGACAGATCGAAGTATTTGGGCAACTTTGAAACTTAAAAGTAAACCCGCATTTTTAAATACAAAGACTGGAAACTTAAAGGACCGGGACAGAGTATATGAGCAACTTTGAAACTTAAAAGTAAACCCGCATTTTTAAATATAAAGACAGGAAACCTAAGAAATGAGATCATCCATCATGAGAGGAATACTAAAATTTCCCAGACCAAGTGATTCGAAAGCATCTAACCTAAGTTGCTCTGTCTATTCTAACTGTTCCAGGAGATTGTAGATCCCATTTTGGGTAAGTTGTGAACCTATATTTCACAAATATAAATTTGACATGTTTTCATGCTAAGTGGTTACCGACAGCAGAGGTGACCCCATACTCCGAATGAAGCAGTGATGAGTGATGATTACATCACATGTGCCTAAAGTGTATATTATCATTTTGTGAGATATATAAATTGATAATTGTAGTTCAGGTACAAATCATTGCAAGCACATATTTTCCCAGGTTAATACCCAGACGAATACTGGTGATTTCTAATCATCTTCCCTGAGTTACGCTGTGTATACTCAAGAATTTAATTATTCAGTGAGGCTAACATTGGTGGGTGGAAAACGATCCAATGCGCCTGTTAATTTGCGGCCCACAAATGTACTTATCAGAGGGATTTGTTCTTTTTATTTTGTCTAAAGTTCGTGGAACGAAGCTGTCAGAGTGTTCGTGGTACGAAGCTGCAAGATGAAAGTTCCCACGCCACTAGTTGTGAGTTAAAAGCAGGGGATCAACACTAACCGCCTGCATTGGACGAGTTGTGTGGAGAAAGGCCCTCATCACAGAAGAATTGACGAAACCACGGCTGCAGGACTCACTTATACCAGCTAAGTTCTTGTAAAAGGAACCAGAAAAAAGGACAATTGTTTTTATCAATCCTCAAACCAAGTCTCAGTGAAGACAATTTTATTTACATCTAAAATTCACCATCATCTCATTGCTATTTTAACCTGTTAAGACTAATTGATTATTAAATTTATTACATGTTATTTTAAAACTAAACAATCATAGTTGATTCAGTTATTATAGGTATGAAAGCAAACGTATGAGCAAGACTCTTTAATATATATACATCTAGACATATATTTACATCTATAGAGCAAATACATATAAAAAGAATTTCGCTGGATTTACACCAGCTGGGGGCTTGAACAGGCTAAAACCATTGATTAATTCTTCACAAAAGGTGACGAGTCAGATATAAGTTAATAGTGCTCTACCCTATGCAGCATGTTCTTGACTTCTGAAAACACCTTGTGAAAACTCCATTGAGATAAAAGCTTCATTATCCTTCTATCTACAGCTCTGCCAAGAGTAATCTTGTGCGAAGGTAGACACCTTTGAAGACCTATATTAGATACTCTTGAGTGTTGGACACTGGTGGACCACTACTGCAGGGCTAAGGGGAGGCAATCCATGACAACAATCTCTGAAGTACCGAGGACTAGATTTGAACACCAGGCCAGGAGAAAGACAGCCGATAGGATAGTATGACGCTCTCTCTCTGGTAACCTTTACACCCCAGGGTAGAAGGTAGAAGAGGAACGACAAAGTAAGTAATTTTTTTTTTAAAGTACAATCATAAATCCAGATTGAAGAAAAAAACTGTGCATTTGCATTTAGGTATTTCTAAATTAAAATGGTGTAACACAGACTAGAGAAGAGTTAGAATTTACATCTAGGTCGGTAATTTCCAACCAAGAGAACATAATAATACCAGCGTAAAATATAATCACGTATCTACATCTATTTGAAACTGAGCATAGATGGAGAGCCCAGCTATCACTTTCTGGTGATTAGGCCACATTTACTGCTTAACTGAATACGTTAGAAGGATGTGCGATCAAGCAATATTCTACATTCTAAGATCCATAAGTTTATATATATATATATATATATATATATATATATATATATATATATATATATATATATATATATATATATATATATATATATATATATATATATATATATATATATATATATATATATATAGTGCAGTCCAATTAAACGGAACTCGTTTAAATCGAATTTCGCTTAAGTGGAAGCATTTCTGCAGGTCTCAGCCAAATGTCTTCTTTGGCTTTGTTAAAAAGCTCAGGTTAAGTCAAATTATGATGACTAGAATTTTCGGATACGTCGAAGTAATTTTTCTGTCCCAACTCAAATTGGGACTCGCATAAGTAGAAGTTCTGCCTTCATTGCCTAACTTACAATATCACGTCGCCGTACATAGTTTGTTGTTGTAAACAGGCGATAACAAGTTAATTACCGTCGAGATTCCGTCAGTAGATTACAACGCTAACATTTATTAAATCAGCAAGCACATGAACGTCAGGCCGACTGAGCAAACACTGGTTCACCTCGGTTTGCGAGAAAAGGGATTGCATTAAACTCTGACAGCAACGGGACTACGCGTGTGAGATCTGAGGACAAACAAAGAGTGAAACTCAAGGCATGTGAATAGTAAATAATACACTGTTACGTGTCTTTTATATTGTTAATGTTAATATTTAGTGACATGATGGTTCCTGTGGCCAAGATCACTTCTAGGGTAGTAGACGTATCAGACACCGAAACAAGCCAACATCAAACACTTATTTGAGCCACAACGGACGAAGTGGACGGTATACATTTTTATTAATCATTTAAAGCTGCTCCACATTCAATACAGTTCAGGCCAATATGCAATAGCACTCGTAAGAAAGAAGGAAGAAGGAAGAAAAAACACTAAACAACAGAAAAGTCTTAGGTCAGGGGCCGTTACTCTTATATCGGCTTACTTGTCCTGCAGTAGTTTTCGCTCTATGAATCCGTGTGGGAACCGCCAACAGGGCACGCAGACATACCACGCCAAAACGCGTTTCGAACGTTTTTTAAAACTTGCTACGATTCTATACTAACAATTAACATGGCACTAAATTTTAGGCTTCGTTAAATTGTTTTTGAAAACTTTAAATCATGCAGAAATGAAAATTTAAAATCAAAATACATGTTAATGAATGGTTAAAATATCTACTGCATGCTTAGCCTCTTATTCTGACGTAAATGTCTATTTTTGACCTAACTTCGGATAAGCAGAATTTCGGATAGTCAAAAGTAATTTAGATGGTCACAACGACTGCTTCTTATCCGGACTGTATATATACATATATACGAGCACGAACACCCGTCAAACCAATGACGGAAAAAATTAAAGTGAACATCTTAAACTTACAGCGCCTGTCGCACATAGAGACGACTGAGAAGCTGGAACAGGTGAATATAGTGTAATTTGGCTAATTATAACGGTTCTTTTCAAGTAAACCTACAGTTACCTTTAAAATGTTTGTCTTGATAACTTGTGCCCTTGAGTATATACTTTAAGATAGTATGGGTTCCTTCCTCGGGTCAGCGCAACATAAAGTTGACTATGAACAAAGACTGCTTCTGGTAGGTATACACCCACAGGATAAAATTACTGTCCCTGTGTTTTGTAGATTGTCAAGGCAATAGTTAAAATCACAGGAAACTGACGAAGTCTCAAGATGACAGGAAGGCTGGTATCCTTTGGCTCTAATCTGATGCGTGGAATGAAAACTCGTCCACCTTAATTACTGCATGTGGTGATTTTTATTTTTATTTTAAAAATATTCTGTTCTCTGCTTATATCTTTAACAGAATGTGAACGTTTAAAAAAATGGCAAGGTATTGGTGGTTCTTTTTATTATGAAACAAAATTATTAAACTTTTCCATAATTTTTTTAGCGGGTTACTTGCGAAGAGATCTGTCAAATCCGAACAACATAGATTATTGGCATCTATATGGGATGATTATACTGGGTACTCACCATAACGTTCACTCAAAGCACAGTGCAATGCTGCACGTTTCCGTATTTTCCCAAAAAGCTTGGGTGAATGTTTCTAAAACACTGAACAATGCACCATGAATAGTTTGAAAAGCATATGGTTCTTTTATTGTTATTGTTGAACAGAATCGACATCATTATACTCCGGGCAAACCCATAGATGCTCAGTCTCCCTCAGTATGTGTCGAAGTGTGTGAATGATAACTGTTCCTGTAGCTCGCTGGTTGTATACACGACGGCTGCATCCTCTCGTACGTCCATCTCTACTAGTCTTACGTTTGATGCCAAATTCCAACAGTCTTAACCTTGATGATTCATCTATTGCAGTGTCATTCTCTAACAGGCGATCATTCATTGTTCTCAATATCTCTCCCTTATCCATATCCATTTCCCCACTATGGGTGCTCTTGACGCTAGTCTGTCAGCTCTTTCATTTACCGCATATCCCTGCATGATGGTTCTTTTAATGGGTGTTTAATTAGCTTTCATAGTGCAATGTGTACTGTTTCCGTTTTTGCCAGAAAAGCTGGTGCAATAGTTTCATAAGTTACAAACTTTCACTATTACTGTGTCGATGTGTGTGTGTGTGTGTGCGTTGCGTGCGCGAGCGTTGTTTGTGAGAAAGAGAGAAAGAAAAAAGTGCATCCAATCATTCTTTCCTTCGTTCGATCATTTGTTCATTCATTCATTCACTCATCAAAGGTGCTACACATCTCTTTCAAATCCTTTTCTTTTTATTTACGTGCTCACGCAGCACAAGAACGAAATAGAAAGACGCGCCAAACACAAAGTTGTAATTTATGACCTTTGCTCTGAAAGCCAATAAAAAGTAAACAGAGAAAACACGAGAAAGCGAGAAAAATGTTAAATATTTTTTATTTATAGCATGACGTGTGAAACTCCTGTCAATTACCATTAATCAGGCCCGTACAGGAAATGAATCAGAAAATTAAGCTAACAGGGATCGATGGTAAGACATAGATTTATAGGATCAGAGGTCTAAATGAAGACAGTCGGTAAAGACATAACCCTTTCGCACGCACTCCTGCGATCAATGCACAGCCGACCTGAGTATCAAGTACCAATTAAACGTAGACAATAACGTGTGTTTGCCCTATCGGGGCTGTACAATTACCATTCGTTCAGGTATCTACTATCTTACCTTGTCAGTCTCGTTGAATTAATTCCGTGGATAGTGACCTGTCTGACACAATGGTCGATATTATTTTTTAGGACCAGTCGAGCGACGACAAAAGAGTAGAATACTGATATCGAATTTATCTCTTAAAGCAGGGGTTCTTAACCTGTGGTTGGGGGTCCATGAATGGATTCTAGGAGGTCCGTGTACCTAATCTACAATTTAAAATGTAAAGTTTTTTTTTACATTATGCTTTAATGTAATTTTTTTTTCCCAAGAAGGGATCCATAGCCTTTATCGAACAATCAAAGGGGTCCATGCATTCATCTGACAGTCAAAGGGATCCACATCCTTCACTGGACAATCAAAGGAGTCTACAGCTTTCGTCATACAATCTATGGGGTCGATAGCTTTCATAGGACAATCAAAGGAGTCCATAGTCTTCACTGGACAATCAAAGGGGTCCATAGCCTTCACTGGAAAACAAAGGGGTCCATTGCCATCATCGAACAATCAAAGGGGTTCATAGCCATCATCGGACAATCAAAGGGGTCCATTGCCATCATCGAACAATCAAAGGGGTTCATAGCCATCATCGGACAATCAAAGGAGTCCATAGCATTCATTGGGCAATCAAAGGAATCTAGCTTTCATCGGACAATCAAATGAGTCTGTAGCATTCATCGACAATCAAATGGATTCATAGTCTTCATCGGACAGTCAAAAGAGTACATAACCTTTCATTGGACAATCAAAGGGGCCCATAGCCTTCATTGGACAATCAAAGGGGCCTATAGCACAAAACAAGTTTAAGAAACCCAGACTTCTATAGAGAGATTAGCGTCGGATTGGAATAGTAGTTAGAGCACTTGCTTCTCGCGACAAGTTACCAGGTTCCAGGTTCGAAATCTGATAGCATCAGGCTCCAGTCTACACAGCTGTAAAAACTGGCACTTGACTCTGCTTATGAAAGCAATGGCAGCGAGGACGGGAAAACTGATAAGGTCCATGGACTATAGTGTTAAGAAACCCTGACCTACTGCGAAGCTCCAGGAAGGGGCTACATAGTCTTCATCGGGCAATTAAAGGTTAAGAAACCATGCAGTAGATAACACTGAATGTTGGGCAAAGATGTTGTATTTTCACCTGACCTGCTTCTACGTACAAAGAAACTAGATTCACATAGACTGATGATCTGGACGTCTTGTGCATGCCTATTTGACCAGTCTGATTTTCTGCTCTATTTTCTTTCAGATTAAGCAAGCCCAGACTGCTTTCGGATTTGTCTTGACCGTTGCACTAACATCTCTATTAAAATCTTTTTTCCTCCTGGATGGTGGAATTATCTTGGTTACTTCTTTTTGATGACTAGTTCGTATTGGTTGAAACTGTTTTAGCTTCAAGTTACAGGTTGGGGTAGCAGGGTCCGTGCCCAACCCTCCTTAATAGCATTTACGATTTGCTTGGTAGATTACAGTGTTACTATTCTCTGCACCCCTTTCGTGCCCCGATAACTCACAGACGAAATGTTATAGTAACATTGGGCATTTTCTAACGAAACTTGAGCCTCCTGAGTCAGCACTGACAAAAACGTAACCCGCACATCAATTCTGCGATGTGGGCCACGGTACAGGAACAGTCTCCAGCTGCGAGCAAGAGATGAAAAGCGAGAACACCAAACATGAGAGTAGAAACTCGAAAGGAACAAAGATTACTTATCACAAAACGCAGATTCCGCCCTCCCAATACGCCATCTTAACTACCCGCAAGAAAGGAAGATTAGCTTATATGCAGGTAACTTACGTGGTAGATTTAACTAAAAGTTAACGGTTTTTGGTGTTAAGGACTATCTTCATTGCACACGGACAACTCCATCAGTGCTCCGATCTCCGTCCTTAGATCACACAAAGAGAATCTCAGCACAGTGCACGAACTCCGTAGTACCGGCGAGAATCCCTATGTGTGTATATAGGAATGACACATTCTATAAATATTTTTGTGGTGGGGTAGGATTCTAATTTTTAAATTTTGCCAGCGCAGCGGCCTTATGGTCTTCTCTTTACGATTTCCAACTGCCATGGGATCTTTAACGTGCGCAACTTGCACACAGGACCACCTATTTTTCCGCCCTTATCCGAGAAGGCTAGGCATCAGATTAAACTACCCAGGAGACCCGGGGGGGGGGGGGGGGGGAGCCACTGGTTTTGAAAAAAAAAATTCCATGTGAATTATATTCCCACTACTGGAATCGAACCGGGTAACCTTGAGAACTTGAGGCAGACGCCATACCTCTTAGCCAATCCGACCCCGAGTTAAAGGTAAAGGTAGTCCCATAGCAGAAACTACCGTATAGGAGTGAAGTGTTAGAGACTTCACTATACAAGGTCCAGCTTTTGTATGAGGTGGGGTGACCATCTCCCTTCCTCGCTGCCTTTGCCTTCTCTAACACAACAGTAGAGTCAGATACCCGTTTACAGATGGGTGACATACTGAAACCCAGGAACTGTCCCGCGAGAGAAAAGTGATGTAATCGCGTAGTCCATTGGATGCTCCAGATTTATAGGTAAAAGGTAAGGGTTGTCCCAGAGCAGATACATCTGTAGGGGAGTGACGTGTTAGAGACTTCACTATACTAGGTCCAGTATCGAGAGGTGGAGTGACCAGTTACCTTCCTCTCTTTTCCTTCCAGAACACAAGAGCATATACTATATAGATACGTACGCTGTTAAAATATTATGTAGACACGGATTCCATCAAAATTCTATATAGACACGGGTGCTATCAAAATAGTATGTAGACACGCACTCCGTCACAATTCTATATAGACACAGGTGTTATCACAATATTATGTAGACACGGACTCCATCAAAATACTAAATAGTCATGGACGCTATCAAAATATTATATAGAAAATGACTCCATAAAAGTAATAAACAGACACGGACGCTAACAAATATCATGTGGACACGGACTCCATCAAAGTACCGTATTGCCTCGGACATTCTCAAGATGCTATGTAGACACAATGTTCATAACGTTGTTATGTGCATACGAAAACTATCAAGATACTATGCCGACAAGGACGCCATAAAAATGGTATACAAACGCAAACGTTATAGAGATATTATGTAGGCACAACAATATCAAGATACTATACCTACATGAACTTAATACAAATGATACACTGCACATAGCAATGTACACATAATCGATAACAGCAGATCGGGGAGCCGCGCTGATCCAGGTTCAACCCCCGGGCGAGAACATTTGAATAAGTATCGTCGACCGGGACTGGATTAATTCGAGCCCTGGCAAAGACATTTGAAAGAGTGTAGTCGACCAGGGACTGGCGGCTCCTGAGCCGACCCAGCTCTAATGGGTACCCTCCGAAGACGGCGAGTATCTGACTGAATGGCAAGTGGACACCTGTCAGAGTACAGGGAAAAAAGGGATACTCACGTAAAAATCAGTCTCAGGTTAGATATACTTACCGGAGATTCTCGCCTCGAGTAACAGTGGGCGTACGTTAAAAAAAAAAAAAAATAAATAAATAAAAAACTGCCCAGTTTTATTTTTTTCTTTCAGAATAAGCAAAAAACTGAAGTTTCAGCATAAGCCATAAATAGAACGACTGAAATGATATGACAAGGTCACCAATATGGAACTGGTGTACAAGTATCAATGGAATAAGAGATGAGAAGAAGGCCCTGGAGATGGATTGGACACACATTGAGGAAACCTGTTGATAACATTACCAGGCAGCAATCTGGAATCCCCCAGGGTAAGGGAAGTAATGATAAACCGGAGAACACAAGGAGAAGAGAACTGAAGATAGAAATGTAAATGACGAGACAGACAAGAAAAGACCTTGAGGTGATGGCACGCGACAGGAGGAATAGGTAGGTATATGTTTGTTGAAGGCCTATGCTCATTGCGGAGCTAAATGGTATTGATTGATTGAATGATTGATTGAAAAGCGCAGAAGTAGGACAGGGACTAATTTAAAAACTGTAATCGGTTAATCGAATGCCTTTAATCGAAGATTAATCGATCAATTTCGAACAATTTGATAGATTATTTAAAAAATCAGAAATAACACTTTTTTTTTTTTAAGTAAGGACTTTATTTGACACGATAGAAGGCAACATCGTCTGAAAAAATAACGAAAATACTGAAAAGTTACAACCAAACAATTTATTATTATTTAGCAAACTTGCCAAATTCCACATCACAACCCCTCTAACATAGCAAATACTCTCGCAATAAAGCAAAAAAAAAACACACACACACACAAACATTGCTAACAATGGAATAATCTATTAAAATTTGTGTTATCAATTAATGGATTAAAAAATTGTATATCTATTAATCGATTAATTAATCGTTAAAGATCGAAAGTGCGTCTTTCTCTTACAGTATGCTTATCACCAAGTGAAGTCTAAAAACTAGTTTCTTAAAGAAAGAAAGAATTATTTTCGATTTACCCGCTACATTTTAAACGTTCCCACGATAGCCAAAAGTATTGCCGCAAATTAGTTTGCATATTGAATGTCACTTGTACGTGCTGTGGTTCCATTAACAATGGGGAAGAAGACAGGCCATAAATCTAGAAAGCCGAGTCTGGAAAATCCTAACGAACGGGTTGACCGAAGCTTCACCTGAGTTAAGGTGCGTGAGAAACAGTTTTTTTTTTCCCGAAACTTAGGATAGACAGAAAATAAAGCAATATACAGGATGGACAGAAAATTTCAAATAGGCAAATTATCTTCACTCTGCGACAAGCGTACATGTCAATTTTTATTTTATTTAGCAAGAAAGATAGTTATTATTAGAGATCTGGTGCAGAATATTTGAGAAATATGTGTCATTTTCTTCTTTGATATTTATTTATTTCAATCATTTTCCACGTTGCTCCATAAGGGACATGGAACCACCACTGTACTGATTACCCGGGACATGGAACCACCACTGTAACTGATTACCCGGGACATGGAACCACCACTGTAACTGATTACCCGGGACATGGAAACACCACTGTAACTGATTACCCGGGACATGGAACCACCACTGTAACTGATTACCCGGGACATGGAACCACCACTGTAATTGATTACCCGGGACATGGAGCTACCACTGTAACTGATTACCCTTCCAGGAAGCTTGCTCTGTGTACTATGTAGTGGTGGTTTATGTAGCAAGTGCCTTTTACAATATAAGGTTACCAGCCTCATGCATCTTATATATATATATATATATATATATATATATATATATATATATATATATATATATATATATATATATATATATATATATATATATATATATATATATATACGAGGAGTGTTCAAATGAAACCCGCCCGTGCTGCGCGAAGTGGACATTTGTAGGAGGAGCATGATGACGTCACATCTGACGTAATAAGCACATACGAATGTACAAGTGTGTAAGTGTTCATTCTCCTAGTATTCATTGTTTGTGCTGCAGACCGTTAAAATAATGGCCGGTGTGATACGGAATCCGTCCAAGGTCGATCAGCGAGCGGTGATCCAGTTCCTAACAGCCGAAGGATGTCGACTAGCCGACATTCATCGCCGAATGAAAGCAATGTATGGTGACAAGTGTGTCTAAGACTACAGTGAAAGACTGGGCACGAATGTTTCGAGAAGGACGTCAGTTAACGAAAGATCTTCCGCGGCCAGGTCAGGTGCATATTGTTGCGACAGAAGAAGCCATCGCTATAAGGAAGAACGCATGGGGTGGAGTTTGAACCACCTGCTGCGTTACGAAGAGGAGGGTGATGCATTTCTGTTGCGCATAGTGGCAGGCGATGAGTCGTGGTGCCACCACTTTGAGCCGTGCAGCAAAGCAGCGAGCATGCAATGGAAACATCCCGGATCACCAAAACCCAAAAAATTCAAGTCACAGATTTCCGCCGGTAAGGTTATGCTGAACGCATTTTTTGACCATGAAGGGCTTCTATTGGTTGACTTTAAAGAGCCTGGCTTGAACATCAATGCCATCCGCTACAAAGACACACTAGACAACCTGCATACAGCCATCAAGAATAAACGACCCGGCATGCTTTCGCGTGGTGTGATTCTGTTGCACGACAATGCTCGTCCACATGTTGCGAACATTGTGCAGGAAGCGTTAGCAAGGAAAAGGTGGGAAGTTCTGCCACACCCAGCCTACAGCCCCGATCTGTCACCATGTGACTTTCATTTGTTCGGACCCTTAAAAAACCTCTAAAGGGACAACGATTCGACTCCGATGTAGACGTCAGGGCCTCGGTGACCAAATGGTTCAATAAGCAACAAAAGTCATTTTTCTCGGACGGCATCCGCCGTCTACCCATGCAGTGGGATGCGTGTCTGAATGCCTATGGTGACTATTTCTAAAGAACCCCAGTGAGTACTTGCTTCATAACAATTGCTGTATTTAATTCTACTACTCCTGCTGATGTACCTTACATATATTTATTATAAAGCCACTGGGACGGGTTTCATTTGAACACGCCTCGTATATATATATATATATATATATATATATATATATATATATATATATATATATCTATATATATATATATATATATATATATATATATATATATATATATATATAATCCCATCTTTTTCTGTCACTAACGCTAAGGGATGCAACTTTGGTTGAAAGTTTGACATTAATTGTATTGTTGTTTCCCTTACATGTACTCTCCAGAAAATAGTAACACTCGACAAAGAAAAGTACGCAAATGACGGTGTGCACAAAAATCCCAAATAACAATAATTACCGATGTATGTTACGTCGGTCGGTCACACTCAAAATAATAACTCGGGCCAGAAAAAAAAGTGCGAAACGCACGGTGTGCAACTTGCGCGGCGTATGTGTTATATAAAACAAATACTTTGGTTTTATTTTTTTATTTTTTTTTATTCTTTCACGAAATTAGTAGCGCTCGACAAAGAAAAAGTGAGTAAAAATTGGTGTGCATGAGCCCTCACCAGATGTACAAATCATGAAAACTTTAAAGTTTTGGTTAAAACCACTTATTATCTGGGAACACTTTTTGAAAACAATCCACGCACTTTCACACGAAATGTTGTAATCAAAGAACTTTTAAACTGAATCTAAAATAACATAATTCTCGCCGTGTATACGTTGGTCACAGCTGAGGAATGCAACCGTGTTGAAAAATTGTATTGTTTCCATTATATATACTCTCCCGAAAATAGTTACAATCAACAAAGAAAAGCGTTCAAATGACGGTGTTCAAACAGTGACACTGTGGAAAGAAACCAAAATACATATATCTCTGTCATAACATGGCCAGTTCTTATACATCTGTGTCATAACATGGACAGTTCTTACAACTTCACATATCTCCGTCATAACATGACCAGTTCTTGTAACTAGGTACATCTGTGTCACAACAAACAGTTCTTATACATCTGCGTCATAACATGGACAGTTCTTACAACCATACATGTCTCCGTCATAACATGGCCAGTTCTTAAAACTACACACATATTTCTGTCATAACATGGACAGTCCTTATACATCTGTGCCATAACATGGCCAGTTCTTATAACCACACTATCTGTCATAAAACATGGACAGTTCTTAACATCTGTGCCGTAACATGGGCAGTTCTTATTACCACACATATCTCCGTCATAACATGGACAGTTCAAATAACCACATACATCCCTGTCGTAACATGGACAGTATATCTTAAGACTCCTGTTATTGCATACAGTATTTCACTCAAGGGCATCCAAAAAGACCATGCTATCAGTCTACTTCTATTGCGGAGTCGGTATTATTGGAGGACATGTTTCTGCACCTAATAATGACACTCCCCTGTTTGTCCAATTTTTAATTTACGCAATCGATGATATTTAAGTCTGCGACAGTCTGTTCCGTGTTTAAAATATATATTTTCTTGGTATATAGTCGAATGTGTCTGTTTCACCTGACTCTGGGATTTCTCGTTTTTTTTTTAAAATAGGTAAAGATAGTACCTTAATAATATTGCCGTAGGTCAGTGTCACAAGATAGATTTTGGTGCGTCCTCTTTCCGATCTCTCTTTCACTACGGCAGTATCAGTTATATTTTTGTACTGATTTCATTGCTATTTTGTTTCCCTTTTCTTTCTGTTTGCTAAGTAGCAGAGAGCTTGTTTGTTCAAACATCTGACACCTCTTGTTGGTGATAATACATCGGGTTTGCCAGGGTGCGGCAAAGCTTTGCTAAGATTAGGCCCGGGTGCGCGGCAGATAAGAGATTAATCGTCTGTGCGACACATTCTGGACAGTCAAGCATGACATAATCGTTTCCAGTACACCTTGTTACAAAGACATTACTTTAGCGAAAGTAATAATTTGTTACATCTTACACACATTGTCGTGTAAGGTTACCGATATGTCTGCAAGTTCGCTTGCCCGGCAATCGGATGTTTACAGGCCATTTTCAGAAGAGTAAAGTTTGAAATTTTGCACTAGATAGTCATGCAAAATATTCAAATCAGATTGGCTGATCATTTGAGCTCGATAACAAACAGGATGGGGTAAGACAGGGAATATAACCTGACCCATTTCAGTGTTTTTTCACTGTGAGATTCACGCTTGCCAAAGACACCAGACGTGCCAGTTAGAATTCAGAAATCCATTTTATCAGCCGGACGCCTTTTATTTGAGTATTTATCAGGACTTACAAAAACAGCCCAGGAAATCTCTATATCATTTTAAATAAGGAAAGCCGCTGTCTGAGGAAACTGAAGGAAAACACACGGAGTCAGAAAGGGAATTAAAGTTCAAATTATCGACCCTAAGTACAAGTGTAAATAAGGCAACTGCCAGTGCCTTTTATTCCATCTGAGCAAAAAATTCTGTAGCCAGGATTGGCGTAAGTTGTGATTTTACATTCTATATTTTATTACTAACATTAGTGAACTAACATATATTTGTATATTACATGAGATTTTAATAAGTGAAAATCGCTAGTGGATGTCCCCACAGTCAGTTGAGAATGACAACCTCAGCGTATAGAATGGTGGATTCATGAACCACCACTGCCAAAGGCTGGTGATTACTTTATCGCTAGTTTCGTAAAGAGAACTAAAAAGCATAAAGTAGTCCCAAGTTCCATATGGAGCAGGGAGGAAACGATGAAGAAATGATGTACATTCTAACTATAATGCTACAGTTTCAAACCAGTGTAAATGTCGATGTTAACAAATGCACTTTAAAATTAATGGAAGTTTCAAACTTTTCAAATCAGTGTAAACATAAATAAAAACATATTCAATTTATATTGTGAACACTTTTCAATCAGTGGAAAAGTAAATGTAAAAATATTCTATCTGAGCTATTAACCTTTTCATTTAAATGCAATGTAAAGAAAAAGCTTTCCAGTTTAAATGGAGAGAAAGTTTTATCCCGAGGGATTAAATTTAATTCTCATCGAGGGTAAATTCTGAGATAAATGGGATGGTAGAATAGAAGAAATGGGACACATAAGTATGTGTCGGGAAACGAAATACTCAGGAAAGCGTTTCGTTTCTATTCTTTACCATTAGTTATTGGTTGGTACCAGCAGAAAGTACTATCTCTGGAACAAGAAGGGACAAGTAGCCTGAGCTTTACGGCGAAGAACCAACTTTGTAGCCTCTCCTTGACATTTCTGGGAAACAAGCTACACCCGACAACCTTGACCAGAGACGAGCGGGAGCAGTGTATAAATAGAACCCATCAGCGGGAGCAGAAACTAGTAGGGGCAGCAAAGTGAAGAATATAGGCTGGCAAAGTGAACTTTTTTTCATCATCTCTAATACCAAACAATGATGATACTTTTATTGTAAACTATTCATATATTTTCAAACTGTTAAAACTTAAAGGATTATTAAATTTTGTCATTTGTAATTTCTTCAAATTTAAAATGTACTGCATGTTTGTTCTCAGTCAATTTACTACACACACTCTAAACAGAGCTATACCAGAATTAAAGCAGTTGTGAATGTTAGTGAATCTCTGATGAAACACTAATCTGGGCTTTTGCTTCAGTCGTGTTTTTCACTACAGTTTTGCAACTGTTTTGAGTTCGTCTACCGGTGTAAAATGTGAAATCAACTATGAAGATACATACGGTACAGTTAATTTTTTTTCAGTTTTGATTTATACACTTAATGTGCAGATTAAAACTAAAGAATTAGAAGGTCGTTGCTAATGTTTAAAATAAAAGTAGAAACCAGAGGTCAGAGAAAAATTATGAAGTATGGCAAAGTATTTTCCGATTCACAATATGGAAGAGGGGCTCAACAAATCTTTGAGTGACAGCGTGACTTGCTAAGGTAAAAGTGCAAACGTGGATGGATGGACACCTGTACGACTCTTGGATATGGGTAAAAATGAGGGGAAGGCAACTTCCGTGCCTGGGTCCTGGAAATGGACAAACATAAGTGGACTGATTACTCAGATGACTGTCTGGGTGGAAATGGACAAACATAAACTCGATGGGACATTCGGATAAAAGTCTGAAGTTAATGGATAAAACATAAGAGGTGTGATACTTGTACTAATGTCTAAGGGAAATGGACAGAACATAAGTGAAACTGATACTCGGGACGACTGTCTGGGGGAAGTGGATAAACTTAAGTGGTGGACTTTAGGATGAAAGTTTGTGGGGAAAATGGACAAATATAAGTGGTTTTGATACTTGGAATAATGAATGAGGGAAATGGATACAAACGTTAGTAGATGATACTTGGATGATTGTTCTGAGGGAAATGGGACAAACATAAGTGGACTGATACTTGGACGATTGTCTGAGGGAAGTGGATGTGGTGAAAAATTCTAATACCCATATATAAATTAGAACATAAATGTAAAGCCGAACGAAATAATACGATAGGAAGAAGAATGAAGAGAAAGACCAGGCTTTCCCAATAGAAGTACGCGAATTGTAGTAGCCGTTTTATAAACGCCGTAATGGCTGAACTCCAAAGATATCCACTTTTCCTTTTTCGTTTCGTATAGGCTATAACGATTAACGGCGATAGTTAATAACCTACACGCGAATCATAGTAGTTTCTAAAATAGAAACGTGTACTGTATTTTTTAAACGACCTTGATACTAAAACTAACAATAAGTGCAAGTTCAAGCAAAGGTTAGCCTAGAAAGACAGACGGACGAAGAGAGAGAGAGAGAGATGGGCTGAACGGCGCGATAATGCTACGCCGTCTCGGAGTCAAAAAAGAAAAAAGTGAACCGCATAACACCATTGCGCACACGCGTGAGTGTGGTTTTCAAATAAATCAGGGATGAAAAAAACTAAAAGAATTAGACAAAAGGTCCCGAATCAATCTTAGCTCTTATTGGGAAACATGACATTCTACTGTTTTACACCTGATTCCATGACTTTATACTGACAGTACAGTTAAAAAGATGCGGACAGTAAGTAGTTAAAAAATAAACAATTAACATCGAACAAAAGATAACATTTTAACCACGCCTTTAGCCCCTTGTAAAATCATATATTCGGGTACAGGAAGGCTAGTGGACTAGGAATATGTAATAAATTATCTAAAAGGGTCCCATTAGATAATTAAATATTGGTAATAAAACATATAGAGAAACGAGAGAGGACTGTCAGGTTTTTGGTCATATCTGCTTGGGATGGTAATCCCTGATTTTTGTGAATCATAGTAGTGACAGAAAGTCTAAGATAGTACGTGGGAGGCCATTGGCTGAATTTGAAGTTAAAGAAATTGGATTGGGTGACCTAGGAATAACAAATAAATGCCTAGAAACGGAGTAGAAGTGAATGAAAAAGTGGAATGACTGGGTTTAATTCTTTTGAATATATTCAAAACGATTGGTCAAATACACTGGATTTTTGGCAGAAGAAATCTTAGAGGGGACGCCATATCGTTACATATTTGAGAGATGAGAGCAGGCAGTGTTATCCTAAATTAAATATATGATAACAGCTTGGACATACCGCAGATCAAACTGTGCCAGTCGACTTTAGTGTGTTTTTCCTTACGAATTGTGGTAAGCTAGACATTTTTGATTTGTATTTTTATATGAAAAATTGAATGTGAAATGATAAATTATGTCTGTAATGTGTGCGGTTCAGTAGCAAACATGAGGCAAAGCCTAGATATTGCTCCACCATGTAAAAGATTGTCAGAGGAGGAGTATAAACTGCATATATATATATATATTGGATTGCCCATATAGTAACATAACACCCTATCCTATTGTATGGAAGGGATTACAGCTGGAATTGCAGAGGCGTTGTAAACAATTAGGGAGAGGAATACTGGTGTATATTGTCACATGAAAAAGCTAGCTGTTGGCCTAAAGCACTGAACTTTATGTTTGTTTTGTACTGTCATGTTACTTCTGTGTGGAATAATATTATATACTAGTTAGTAAGAATGATGCATAAACCTTCACTTTCAGGGACCGTGGTATAGATGGTGATATTGCATCGTCCGGTCTGAGTACTGCGTGATCCAGAAAGTTTGGCTGCAGACTCCAGCACAAGATAGCGGCCATTGATATCATAATTATCAAACTGAGAAGCAAGCGAGCAGAGGATACAGGTTTCCCTGCAGCTGCATTATGAGATAAGAGCCCATGTCAGCATCGTAAAGCCCAACATTTTGAATCAAATACCCCTGAAACAAATAAGTGAACTTTACTTTAAAAGACAAAAGGGACAGAAAGTTGTAAAGAAACAGAATCTGTGAATCCTTTAATATTATTTCCACCAGTAACAAAATACTTGAAGTCGTGATGACAAACACAACAACCTAGCATTAAAAGCCAGTATTTACCTCATAATAATACATCACATACACTACACTTAAATTACTACAATTACTATTATATGTCCTGGACAATAGATATTTTGTATAAATTTCTTGTACATAAACATTGTGCTTACATTTGATTGTGATTCCCTGATTCACATTGTAAGTAGGATCAGGATATCTATATATTGAAAAAAGCTAATACATTTATAACAAATTTAACACTTGACTTACTTAAGATAAATCTTTAGAGTGTTATGTGTTTGTGATTGTCATAGTGTTTTGTAAAATTGTTTGTGAATCTTAACTTAGGTGTTTATCTGTATGTTGGTTGTTGTGAACTTACACTTCATCACTATCATAACCCTAGACATTAGAACGAAGTCATTACATTCAAGAATAAGTCCTGAATTGAGGTCGAAAATGAGGTATGCATACACACCAACATTAATTTTAGATATAGAGACCTTCACAAGCCTGAAGGTCAGTACATTAAGTCCCCTATAACCATATTTATATAATCCCCAAATCTCACCACACGACAAACATTTAATAAACAATAAAGAAAAACATATGTAGAACCTGACATGCAGAGTTCATCAATTACAAGCAACCGTGTGGGATAAGAAACAGTAGTGCGACAGGGGTGCCTCTCCATTTCCTCTTTTCTTACTGAGCAATAACTGGGTAAAGCTGATCATCGAACAAAACCTCTAAACAGAAATGGAATTCCAGTGGGACTCTGACAAGCAGTGGATAATCTGGATTTTGCTGATGAAAATCAACCATAATCTAAGAGGACAATTTAAAAACACTAGATGAGAGGTCCCAAAGTGGGGTCTGAAAATACGCACAAACATAATGTGAAGAAATGATCTTTGATCACTTTGAAGAAGTAACACCAATACAACATGTAGAATCGTACACATATCTTGGCAGCAATATAGACAAAGTTGGAGGGACAGACAGCGATATCAAACTAAGAATACAAAAAGCAAGAGGAGCTTTCATTGCATTGGGAAATATATGGAGATCAAGAGAAATCGGATCCAACACGAAAATAAGAATCTTCAACTCAAATGTGAAGTCAGTCCTATTGTATGGCTCTGAGACACGGAGAACAACAAAGACAACAACCAAAAAGCTACAGACTTTCATAAATGGGTGCTTGCGAAGAATAGAGGGATTAAAATGGTATGACAAGGTTACCAACGTGGAACTGATGACAAGAACTAGACAAGTGCCAGTGGAACAAGAGATGAGAAGAAGACGATGGCGATGGATAGGACACACACTGAGGAAACCTGTTAATAGTATTACAAGGCAGTCCTTGTTCTGGAACCCCCAGGGCAAGAGAGGCAGAGGTAGACCAAGAAGCACATGGAGAAGAGAGCTGGAAACAGAGGTGAAAATGACGAGGAGAACGTGGAAAGAACTTGAGATTATGGCACGTGACAGGAGGACTTGGCATGTGTTTGTTGAAGGCCTGTGCGCCTTTGGGAGTGGAGGGTTATGAATTAATGAATTAGGATGAAAGTTTGAGGGAAATGGACAAATATAAGTGGTTTGATACTTGGAATAATGAATGAGGGAAATGGACAAACGTTAGTAGAATGATACTTGGATGATTGTCTGAGGGAAGTGGACAAACATAAGGGGACTGATACGTGGACAATTGTCTGAGGGAAATGGACAAACATAAGTGGATGGACATTCGTGTGAAAGTCTGAGGGAAATGGACAAACATAAGTGGACTGGTACTTGGACGATTGTCTGAGGGAAATGGACAAACATAAGTGGACTGATACTTGGACGATTGTCTGAGGGAAATGGACAAACATAAGTAGATGGACATTCGTATGAAAGTTTGAGGGAAATGGACAAACATAAGTGGTGTAATACGTGGACGATTGTATGAGGGAAATGGACAAACATAAGTGGAATGATACTTGGACGATTGTCTGAGGGAAATGGACAAACATAAGTGGACTGATACTTGAATGATTATATATCCGAGGAAAATGGACAAACATAAGTGGACTGATACTTGGACGATTGTCTGAGGGAAGTGGACAAACATTAGTGGATGGAAATTCGTATGAAAGTCTGAGGGAAATGGACAATCATAAGTGGTGTGATACTTGGAATAATGAATGAGGGAAACGGACAAACGTTAGTAGACTGATATTCGGACGACTGTCTGGGGGTAATGGACAAACATAAGTGGAATGATACTTGGGCGGTTGTCTGAGGGAAATGGACAAACATAAGTGGATGGACATTCGTATGAAAGTCTGAGGGAAATGGACAAACATAAGTGGACTGATACTTGGACGATAGTCTGAATGAAGTGGACAAACATAAGTGGACTGATACTGTGACGTATTAATGTAAATATAGCCTCAGTAATCTTACAGAAATCCGACCACCTTGCTTCCCCATTAAGAGTTTTAATTTTGCTACGCAAAAACCACAAATTTCGCTGTCTGTCTGACTCATATTTTGAAGCCACGCCTATTTTTCCTGTTTTCTTGAGCTAACGAGTTGTTTACCTATTTTCGCAACATGCCAGACAACAGTCAGCGAGCCATGATTCGTTTACCTGAGTTCTCACGCGAGCTGATTTGCCAATTATCGGCAATTAGACAGACGCGCGTAGAAATAACGGTCTGTTTGTTTGAAGATAGAAGGGCGATAATACTTTTTCGACCACATTTGATGTTTGCACGTTCCAGGGGGAGATAATCGCTTGATATCAGAAGCGAACAAAAATCTCGGGAGGAAAACTGTTACACGAGTAAGCCTTTGTTGTCGATTTGCAACGGCAAATAGAGTGGCCGAGGAATCTTTGATCAGGGGGGGGGGGGGAATTAGTTTCCTGAATTTCTGCTATACACTAGAAGTGTGAAAATTCACATTCTCGAGATAACACTCAAATCTGTATATATACTGCGTCCCTCAATACCAATTATCAGTCATCACTCAGAAATTTTGGATAATCTAATCACGCCAGACTAGAACATTTCTTCGCTAAATGTGTTAAATTGTCCCGTGGGGATTTAATTTTCTGATTTGTGCACTCGATCAAAACCAGCGGCCAGCGGCCTAATAGTACCAGTAACATTATTAATATTTTGGGTCTTCGCTTTTTGGACCTGTTCGATCCTCTTTCTTCATTCAGAGAGAGATCAATAGAAACAATAAGATTAATCGTAACTGGACGGTACATTACCCAGAAATATTTACCAAATTTTCCAGCCCACTGGGCGTACGAAAGAACATATATTACTGACGTTTGACAGCCGTGGCAAAGGAGTGATCCAGAAAGCTACGCTGTTTCAAAATCGGCACTCACCATAAGAGTCAGCCGATAGGATCTACCATCATTTTCAGTTTTTACATAGCGTAACAGTGTCGTAGCACCCAGAGGCTAGACAATACAGGAACTATTTTCTCCTTTTTATAACTGTGAACGTCCCGAGAACGTCTTGCTTCAATAACTATATGCGGTGACACAGGACTTATCCAATCCAAGAAAAATTAAACCACAAACTTTGGCGACCACCTTGTAATTATTATTAGATACCAAGGCTGGTCTGGGGCCAGATTTGGGCAACCCACCTGACACTATAGGTTCATACTATTGTAATTTTTCAAGCGATACCTACACTATTATTAGGTAAGCAAGAGTGTTTGTGGCCACAGATGACAGAGTGAGAGACAGAGAGAGAGAGAGTAAATATTTTCCTTTGTTACAATCATTGTACTAACTTCTTTTTTTTATTTCGCTAACCTGATTACTTATTGGATAGCTTAAGTGGGAACTTTGTTCTTTTCTTTACTGTCTATTCTATACCCTAGTGTTAATCTTTGACCTTTTGGATTATTAACTTCTTTTGGGATCTTTTCTCAATAGTGGGGAGGGCACTTATTGGGTTATTTTCATATGTCTGTAAACTTGATTATATTGATTTCTATATGTTGGATGTTGTAAAGTTTAAGTGATAATAAACTAAACAAAACTTAATTTAGTGTGTTGGTCAGACCCATATCCATTTACCAAAGTTTTCACGTTTGTGTGTCTTGTTGTCACATAATTGTGTGTGTGTGATTAGTAAATTTATAATTGTACTTATAGGGAGGTTTGACAGGTCGTCTTCTTCTAAAAATAGTCGTATAGATAGGCTGGACTAGAGAAACCATTCACTCCAGAGACGGATATTCACCTTAATCTATTCACTCGTGGAATCTATTCTAACACCTTTCTTTCTCTCATATATATATATATATATATATATATATATATATATATATATATATATATATCTATATGTATATATATATAACATAATATATATATATAATATAGATAGATAGATAGATAGATAGATAGATAGATAGATAGATAGATAGATAGATAGATAGATAGATAGATAGATAGATAGATAGATAGATAGATAGATAGATAGATAGATAGATAGATAGATAGATGATAGATAGATAGATAGATAGATAGATAGATAGATAGATAGATAGATAGATAGATACCCGAACCTTCTACTCTAATCAGACGGGACCAAATAAATCTCTATACCTATCTAAAAATGTACGACAGATACTTGGACGATTGTCTGAGGGAAATGGACAAACATAAGTGGATGGACATTCGTATGAAAGTCTGAGGGAAATGGACAAACATAAGTGGTGTGATACTCGGACGATTGTATGAGGGAAATGGACAATCATAAGTGGACTGATACTTGGACGATTGTCTGAGGGAAGTGGAGAAACATAAGTGGATGGAAATTCGGATGAAAGTCTGAGGGAAATGGACAATCATAAGTGGTGTGATACTTGGAATAATGAATGGGGGAAATGGACAAACGTTAGTAGACTGATATTCGGACGACTGTCTGGGGGACACGGGCAAACATAAGTAGTGTGATACTTGGAATAATGTCTGAGGGAAATGGACAAACGTAAGTGGATGGACACTCAGACGACTTAAATGTCGATGGAAATTCCGTGTGTCTGACTGACGGAAACTGGCAACATAAGTGGCTGGACACTCAGACGAATTAAATGACGATGGCAATTCCGTGTGTCTGACTGACGGAAACTGGCAACATAAGTGGATGGACACTCAGACGACAGATTGCAGGAAACAGATAAACATGAGTGAATGAACGCTACAGAGATTATATAAAGTAATATCATTTCTATGATGGGCACTCGCACGCAAAATTTATGGAATTGTGTGGAATACAGGAATACAGGAATAGACGCAATGAATATGATATGTTAAAGTGTATCCGAGAAAAAGAAGTCTGCAAACATCAGTGAATGGACACTACATAGGTTACATGTGCATAGTCTTATAATTTCTATGAGGGACACTACATAGAATCCCATAATTAAAGGAATTGTGAATGCTAGTGAATCTCTGATGAAACACTAATCTGGGCTTTTGCTTCAGTCGTGTTTCTCACGACAGTTTTGCCCCCGGGTAAAGGGCAGGGACATAATACACCATAAAGTACATAATACACCATAAAGTCACATTTCTGTTATGAGCACTACATAAGTTATATACGAGTAATATGCCATAAAGTCATATCATTTCTGTGAGGGAAACTAGCACGGTAAAAATTAAGGTATTGTATGGCACAATGGAAAAGAGGAATATTCACAATAAATATGATAGGATAGATGGAAGCGCACGTGGGAGACATACAAGATGAACATACGTTATATAGTTGATGCAAATACATACCGCAGAATCCGGATAAAGGGCAGGGACATTAAATTAATGAACATATGCGTGACTCAGGATAATACACGTCTTGCTACTGATATAGTTCCATAATTTTTTTATTTTTGTTATTGCTTTTTTTAGCTGACGTCGCTTGTATTCGTTCCACGTGTTGAATTTCCGGTGTAAGATATGTACCTGGTTAAACACCGCTAATTCCACTTTCGAGCGTCCGATTGGCAGAGTGGTTAGTATGAAGTGTCAGAGTGAAGTCTACCCAGCTGTAAATGATCTTGAGTAAGGGAAGCAAAGGCAGCGAGGAAGGCAACTAGTCACCCAACCTCATAAAGTTGGGTCTAGCTTAGTGAAATCTCTAACGCTTTACTCCCATTCGGCAGTATCAACTTTGGGACTACCTTTACCATAAATCCACTTACAAAATACCCCGTCCTTTAACTACCATATTTCCACTTACAAAATACCCCGTCCTTTAACTACCATAAATCCACTTACAAAATACCCCGTCCTTTAACTACCATAAATCCACTTACAAAATACCCCGTCCTTTAACTACCATAAATCCACTTACAAAATACCCCGTCCTTTAACTACCATAAATCCACTTACAAAATACCCCGTCCTTTAACAACCATAAATCCACTTACAAAATACCCCGCCCTTTAACTACCATAAATCCACTTACAAAATACCCCGTCCTTTAACTACCATAAATCCACTTACAAAATACCCCGTCCTTTAACTACCATAAATCCACTTACAAAATACCCCGTCCTTTAAAACTACTATAAAAGCTTATAACCAGTAACGATCATCAGGTAGCAACGATAGGATCTTGAAAGAAGCATCAGGACTATGGATATACTTTAGTGATCATCGCAACTGATCGATCGATATCATTAGTCTAAAGCGGTCGTCATGTGGGTCCTTTTGTCCAACGGGTGGAATCTGACAGGAGAGCGACTATTAATGCTTTAATGCAAAGGTTCTCAACCTGTGGTCCATCGATCTCTTGAATGGATTCTTACTTACTTACTTACTTATTTCATCGTTCCCCTTCTACCGTGAGGTGTAGAGGTTTGGAAGAGAGAACGCCAGACTATCCCACAGGCCGCCCCCCCCCCCCCGGCTCGGCTCCACTCCACCCCCCAGTCCCCCAAAGACCGTCTAACGTTGTCCTCCCAGCGGACCCCGGGCCGCCCCGGGGGCCCAGATCCGTGGCTCTCCGTTTCCCACGCCTGTCGTGGCAGCCGATCCTCTCCCACTCTGCAGACACGGCCAAACCATCCCAGCTGGGACTGTTCCACCTGCTCTCTTGTAGTTCGCGTAATCATGTTTTAAAGCAAACAGGTGATTGGCCTGTTGTGCATTTGCATGGTGAAGGGGCTGCCTCCTTACGGACTTAGAATGGATTCTAAAATTTAAAATGTAAATATTTTTATTTTGCTGTTTTACACATTAGTTTTCAAGAAGGGGTCCATAGCCTTCACTGGACAATAAAAGATGTCTATAGCCTTCATCGGGCAATCAAAAGGGTCTATAGTCATCATCAGGCAATCAAAGGGGTCAATAGTTTACATCGGACAATCAAAAGGGTCTATAGTCATCATCAGGCAATCAAAGGGGTCAATAGTTTACATCGGACAATCAAAAGGGCCTATGGCCTTCATCAAACAATCAAACGGGTCAACGGTCTTCATCAGACTACCAAAGGGGTCCCTGACCTTCCTTAGACAATAAAAAAAGTGTCCATGGCCTTCATCAGACAATAAAAAAGGTCCACGTCCACGTGGTGTGATACTTGGACGATTGTCTGAGGGAAGTGGACAAACATAAGTGGTGTGATACTTGGAATAATGTCTGAGTGAAATGGACAAACATAAGTGGTGTGATACTTGGAATAATGTCTGAGGGAAATGGACAAACATAAGTGGACTGATACTTGGACGATTGTCTGAGGGAAGTGGACAAACATAAGTGGATGGAAATTTGGATGAAAGTCTGATACTTATTCCAAGTATCGTCCAAGTATCACGTCCCTACCCAAGTCTGTCAAAACTGATAATTACACCACATTCAAAAGACATCTGCATTCACATGTCATGAAATCTTGTACACACATTTAACGACACTTCTGTTTCAGTTATTTCATCGTTTCCACGAGCATTTAACTATCATTGTAATATTTTCATTTTAAATTGAATTTTTTATATTAAGTAGCTTTATTGCTTGACCTCTCTCTCTCCCCCTCTCTCTCTCCCCCTCTCTCTGTCATGAAATATTCTAATCCACATATATAAATTATTAGGTAAATATGAAGCCTAACAAATAAAATTAATAAAGAGAAGAGCAATGGTAAAATAACAGTGCTGTCACAAAGAATGTACTCGAAATCCCCCTTGTTTTCTGCTTCGTCTGCAAATTGTAACGCTTTCACGTTGATAGTAAAGCTTACTGTATTATTACCCGCCTTCTTCAATGAAACGTGTGCTGTATTTCTTGGAAAAAACATTGAGAGGCCCTGCGTAATGACCTAAATTAATCCTAACATTAATTATATTACGTTACCAAAACGAACGAACAGATGGACAAAAGGATAGCGAGAGGGGAGGGCTGAAAATCAGGAACGCATGCAACACGCGACGCGCGATATACAAATGCTGGCATCACGCGTGTAAGTCTACAAGCACTAACTTTTTCAGACGGACAGTGATAAAATACACTACCCTTTCCCAGAGTTAGGTTTATAAATCATAACACACTCTTATTAGAAAAGATAACAATAGATGGGTTTACGGTTGAAAACATAACAGTACCCAGACAGCATATCTTCGAAACAGGAGGTAGAAGAAAATACATATTTTGAACGCAGCCACGTAGCTCTTTTAAAGTGGGAAAATTGGGTTCCTTAGGGCTTGCTGACAAATAATATGTAAAACGTTACGCCAATAGTCCAGGAATTAATAAATTATACCCAAAATAAAATATTGGGGGTGCCTGACAGCATAAAATCATTTCTGCTCATAAGATTTTTTTTTAACGTGTTTGAAAAAAATTTACGTTACAGAAATAGCCTACCATGTAAACTCCAAATTGATTGGAGCGCAACAAATGAAAGCCTAACCACGATTGGTCGGGCTATAAATACTATCTTGGTTGTTAGGGGAGACGGGAAAAGATAACATTTTTTCAAACACTTGTCGAAACGTGGCTCATTGGCCAGTCTCGCTGATATACACACTTGGGAGCGTTAGTTCGAGACCACTTGTTTAAATAATCTTGATAAAGCATCAGTGCGTTGAAGCCAGCTTAAATTTTGCTCAAAAAAAAAGCCTGGAAGATAAGCAGATGGAAATTTGTGCCAGTTTGTGCCAGAATTCATTGCTAATCAACGTATCTGTGTTTATTCGTATGAATTGTGGTAAGCTTGAACCATTCAATATCTTTTAATGAAAATTGAATGTGAATTGTTGATTTATGCCTGTATATATATGTGTAGTTCAGTGGCAAACGTGAGGTAAAGCCTAAAATGCTCCAGCCTGAACAGAGGGTGTCGGAGAGAAGTAAAACGGCATGGAATGGCCAAACAGTACACTGACACCTGGATGATTGACTAGAAAGAAATAATGCTGGAAGTGCAGAGGCGTAGTAACCATTAAGAAGGGTAATACTGGAATAAAGTATTTCAGATGAAGCTGACTGTTGGCCTAACGCTCTGAACGCAATGTTTGTGATGTATTGTGATCAGTGTAAAAAGAAAATATAAATTAGTTATGAAGTAGAAGGTACATCCTTCTTGATTTCAGGGACAGTGGTCTTGATGGTACTGAGCAGCACCTGGTCAGAGATTTGCTGAATCCAGAGTCGGACAGCATACTCCTTGGTCTTTTTAGCTATCAGTGAGGTGTCTCCTGAGCCCAGAGGAGAATTCGAGCAGAGGAGTCCTTTCCTGCCGCCATCACTCAAGATAAGCAGAGTTGGCCAGCTGAGCTCAACATTATGTCCCCTCATCTTGAACTGACTTTTTTAAAAATTAACATTAAGAGGGGAATTTACTTGTCTTAAAATCAGGAACTGTGAACATCTCCAATACTGGTCCCTAAAGACAAACTATTGAAGTCATGATGACAAATACCAACAGAGCTTGAACAAAACAAAACCAGTATTACCTCATTTTACTACTACACAACTGACACACATAGAACATTTGTAATAATATATGTCACTACAATATTCATATTAAATACATTCTGTACATAACTTGTAATTTAAATTGATTGTGATTCCTGGTTCCCTTGTAGTTGAATCAGGACACATATTCATTCATGCCAGTAATGAATACATATTGTTATTTGAAAGTTTATCAGTGACTCTTTTAAGATATCTTTGTAGAGTGTTATATGTATGTGAGTGTCACAGTGTTGTCAAGAGTAGTGGATTAAATTAAATTGTTTATCTGTCTGTTGTTGTGACTTACACTTCACCATACTCATACCCTAGACACATAACGTAGCATCTCACTATTCCAGAATAATTCTGACTGAGATATATAGATATGTGGTAGCAAGTAAGGTTATCTATAATACACTACTCTTAATAGATATTTAGTTTAAAAGGGATTGTATACTGACTCAAGATCAGTGTGAAGGGTACACTCTATATCTTTAAGAGTATGCAATTCTTAACTATTTCTACCATCAAAATATATGGCTGTCAGAATTAAAATAGTGTCTTTACTAACTAACATTAATGTCAGTATGTTATTATATAATGAAGTAAGTTCAAACAAACACCACACATAAGACATCCCACTACTCTTAGAAACCTGTGACACTCACATACATCATAAACACTCTATGAATATAAATACTGTTGAAAAAAATCTGCAATAAAGTACTTACAATTCTGCTGTTGATCAAATCAATTTTAATACATTACACAAGTAGACTAATCACTATTATTTATAAATTGTTTTGATCAGATACTTACATCAAATGTTCACAGTTGTGTTGTACAAAAAATTATAATCATTGGTCACTTTAATTTCAGTCACATTGTATTTGTCCATCATGATCTCAAATAAATTACAATCTGTTTGGAGTATATTCACTTCCAATTTTAGGATTCATTCGGACATTATGAGGTGATTATAACTTTCCCACTTCAAATCACCATCAATTCAATCCATCATCTCTGTAATTCAAAAAAAAATCAGGTGAACTAGAATAAACAAAAAAAAAAAATGCTTCAAACTCTAAAATCAAAAATAAAAAATCAGGTGCTGCTCAAGTAAAAACAAAAAAACAAAAAATTTAAATTCCCTGAAATCAAGAAGGTATGTTACCTCTACTTCACACAATAAAACCATTTATAATTTTCTTTTTTAACATGATCACAATTAAAAAAACGTGAAACCTAAACAAAAATCATAAGTAAAGGCCATTATCAGTCAACACTAAGTTTAAACAATCACCCTTCTAAACTGGTGACTTCACTTTCAGTGCAACCATTATATGAACTAGACAAACATCAAAGGGTATCATATTGGCATTGGCATTTTCATCGACCTCTGAAAGAATAAGGTTGATGCAATCATACAGGTGCATAACTGTGGTTCCACAATATTAAACAAAAGTTCAACTAAAACAATTGTTGGAAACAAACATCAACCATACCATCAACCATTAATAATCAAACACCCATTCCCAAGATCATACAAATCCAATAAAGTTCACCTGATAGAGGTTCCCCAATTCACTCATAACAGCAATAAAATTGGCGGACTGAACCCTCCACCCCCTATATACACATAAACCTAACATTTACTCATACCACGAAAAGCAAACCCCTACATCCTACCACCAACTAAATTCAAATTACAAGCCCTGCGATTCAAAAAACTAGAATTCATACAAACGCTGCAAATTAGTTTAGGATTTAGAACAACATGCACAGGAAATTATGCATTAATCTCATGGACTACGGAGAACTGGCCAAAAAAAATCCAATAAAGATTGACAAATTTATTGAGTTTAACTTTCACGACAAAAAATGCAATTAAAAATGAGTTGGAGCCGAAAGAAATTTTCACTGGTACAAAAAACCAGAGGTTTCAATCAATTGCAAACATCTTATAATTCAGTCAATTAAGGGGAAATTTGAACTTGAAATGAGCCTCAAAAAACCGCTATGAAAGACATCAAATTATAATCCCTAATTGGATAAACATAACTTAAGGCGAAAACTTACCAAATCTTTCCAAATCATTTAAAGTCAATCAAAATTTCACAACAATCAACCCTACTCATTCAGAAGAAATTGAGCTGAGAAGAAACAATAAGTCCCTCCAATGAATATAAACAACACATATAACACACAATCATCCAACACAATACACTTCAAACAAACTCACCAAACATAAGAGGACTGAATCCGAAGAAAAGGAGGAAGAAGAAAGATTTTTTCCACTTCCTCAGGGAAAACTCACTGACCCATCCCATCTCCCATCTCCCCAAACCTTATCCACCACGAATGGGGTCTCGCTCTTGATGGATTTTGAGAGGGAAGCAGAAAAGGGACGAAAAGATTACAAAGTGTTGAACAATGAGTTACGACTAAGACAGGGACCTTTTTGAAAAGAGTTAGGCTTAGTGGCAAGCCATGCTGAAGGGTTGAAGCCGAAGAAGGTAAGCTGAAAGTGAAACTGAGGCATGGTTTTAGCTGCAGAAGAAAGAAGATTGACTGCAGAGAGGGAGCTAGAGAAAAGATTACAAAGGGAACAGTCCTAAAATGGGGCCATTTTTGCCTCTGATGCTACGGTTACTCAAGGAGCCTCAATCTCAGCTATGAATTTTCATTTAGATCATTTTGTTGAGAAAGACGATGATATTGAGAGCTATATAAATAGGTATGAGCTATTAGCTACCACGTATGGGTTGGAGAGAGAAAGGTGGAGCTTAAAGTTATCTCAGGGACTTCGTGGGGCAGCTTATGAAGTTTTTGCAAAAATGAGCAGAGGTGATCAGGAAAATTATGACATGCTAAAGCAGGCTCTTTTGTTAAGGTATGAAAAGAATGCAGAGTTTTACAGGAAAAAAAATTTAGGAATGCTAAACTACTGTCAGGTGAAACCTATCACCAGTTCTCTGCACGAATCGAGACATACTTGGAGAAATGGACTTCTCTGGGGAAAACCCAAGATCTTAAGGAAATGGTCCTTATAGAGCAACTAAGAGAGTCCATGGCTCCAGACCTGAGAAAGTTTCTCATGGAACAAGGTGCAGAGAGGCTGGGTGAGTTGCTAAATGTTGCTGAAAGGTATCAAGCAGCTCAAGCAGAGGTAACAGGTAATAAAAAGAAACAGGTGGATAACTTTAGGGCACCACAGAACTTTAATAAATTTGATCCTAGAGATCAAAATAAAGGTAAGCACCAATTTGATAGGCCACGGTATGAAAATAAAAATAAATTCCCACAATTCGATGAAAGGAAATATGATGAAAGAAAATCTTTCAACCAAGGAAAAAAGGTGGTGTAAAAATTGTCAGATGGACAATCATGACACTGACCGTTGCAGAAGGAAACCTGTGTATATGGCAACCCTTCAGGTCAGGTCGACCTCAAGACAGGAGGAGGATATTATGTTAGATACCACTCCAGAAGAGATGAGGAAGGCACAGGCTGGGGATAAAACACTCAAGCCTTGTTTCAGAAAATTGTCAACTTGTCATACAACTCCAGGCAGGGAGATTTTTACATGAAAAACAAGTTGATGTATAGGAAGACTGGAGCTAGATCCCATGGTCACGGACAGCTGGTTCTTCCAAAAAGATACAGGACAGAATTAATAAGGAGCCTACATGTGAAACCAGATGGGGACCATGAGAAGATAGGTACCATCATTCAAAAGGTGGCTCACAATTATTATTGGCCCAAAGCAAGATGGGACATTGAAAATTTTGTAGAAAGGTGTAGCATAGCACATGAGGGAACACCCACAAGTGGGAACATGGATCAGGACCTGGACACGCCACGGGGCAAAATTAGGCCTGATAATAAAAAGAGATATAAATTTGATAAAGTGGACCAAATGGAATGGGAAGCCCCTTTTCACGGACAAGCTTCACTTAACTGTTTTACAATGGCCACTATGCGGAGAGTGCAAAAAGATGTCTTACCCCAGGATAAGCCGACAATCCCTCAATCGGACTTAAACAAACTGGAGGAAGAAGATGTAGAGAGGAAATCTCTCATCAAGAATTTTAAGAGGGGAGAAAGCCCCAAAAGAAAAATTGGTAGCGGTCGTTTTGTGAATGATAATTCTGGGAGGAAAAATCATCACTATAAAGCTTCAAGTGGAAGAGACCATACCGGTGCATGGACAAATAGGTCCACACAATTAAAGGTCCATATGTAGCTTTGTTAAGAACGTGGACTGATGAAAAGGCAGAGGAAAACATTACATCTTCATACCAATATGTGAATGAGCTGACCACTCGTTGAAAACTGGCTGGAAACTTGCCAATGAAAATTTAAAACAAGCCAGGAAGAAACATGCTGCCTATTATAACACGAAGGCGAAAGACAGAAATTTGGCTGTGGGAGAGAAAGTACTGCTTCTTTTGCCCGGGAGTCAGAATAAGTTACAAATTGGATGGCAGGGTCCATATACAGTTTCTAGAGAAGGTGTCTAGAACAAATTATAAGATAGATAAGAAGGGGAAAGAAAAAATCTATCATGTGAATCTCCTGAAGAAATATTTGGAAAGAGAACATCAGGAAGAGACACACTTGTTGACCTTGTCCATCGCCATGGAGATGAAAAAGGAACCACTTTCATCATTTGAATATCCATTACACCCCTGTGAGACAGCAGCACAGGTGAAAATCAGTACACATTTAACGAAAACTCAGAAAGAGAGAGTGCAACAGGTTCTAAATAATCATGCAGAGGTGTTAACAGACCGACCAGGGCATACAAACCTATTGGAATATGATATGAAACTCATAGACTCCACACCTGTCTGTATGAAACCATATTCGATTCCGTTTGCTAAGGAAAAAGCTTTGAAGGAAGAGATAGACTATCTATTGAAGGAAGGAATTATTTCGCACAGTGAGTCGTCGTATAGTTCCGGTGTGGTACTTTTAAGGAAGCCCTCTGGAGAACATAGACTCTGTATAGATTACAGGAGACTGAATGCTATTACAGAAGGACAGGTGGATCCATTACCGGATACAAATCAGCTGTTTGCCAGGCTAAATAAAGCTAAATATTTCTCAAAAGTGGATCTGAGTAAAGGATACTATCAGATTCCAGTAAAGCCTGAGGTTAGACCATACCTAGCTTTCAGTACCTCAGAAGGACACTATGAGTTTAATAGATTGCCATTTGGATTGAAGAATGCACCTAGTGTCTTCTCTAGAATGATGAGAAAATTATTGGATCCTCTGAATAATCCCTGTATAACAAATTTTATGGATGATATCCTTATAGCAACAGAAACATTTGAGGAACACATTGACTCTCTGAACATGCTGTTTACTCGACTTGGGGAGGCAAATTTAACAGCCCGACCAACCAAATGTTGCGTTGGATGTAAAGAATTGGAATTTTTGGGACACACAGTTTATCAGGGAAACATGACCCCTGACCCAAAGAATTTAGAGAAACTACAGAAAGCCCCGAGACCACAAACCAAGAAGGACGTGAGATCCTTTGTCTCATTATGTGGTTTCTACCAGAAGTATATCAAAAACTTTAATTCCATATGTGCACCTTTAACGGAATTGACACGTAAAGGACTTCCAGATCGCATTACATGGACACCACAATGTGAAATGACTTACCAAGAATTGAAGGAAAAGCTCACAAGTAAACCCATTTTGAAATTACCTGACTTAAGTCAAGAATTCATAGTAAGGACGGATGCAAGTAATATTGGGTTAGGTGCAACTTTACTACAGAAATCAGATGCATTGGATGGGGAATTAAGCCCAGTGGCATATGCTAGCAGAAAGTTGAATAAAGCTGAAATCAACTACTCAACTAGCGAAAAAGAATGTCTTGCAGTAATATGGGCAATAAAGAAATTCAATATTTATCTATATGGGAAGGCATTTAAGTTGCAAACTGACCACAAACCTTTATCGTTTTTAGCACAGGCTAAGCATGAGAACTCTAGGTTACTCCGATGGTCTTTGCTTCTGGCTCCATATAATTTTAGCATTGAATATATATCTGGAAAAACCAATCTGGGAGCGGATTTTTTAAGCCGCCATCCGTGTGATGAGAATCACCGTAAACCCCAGAAATAATAATACATTTCTATATGTGTATATAGAATAAAGGACTGACATATAATGTCTGTTTTAAGAGGGGAGGTGTCATGAAATATTCTAATCCACATATATAAATTATTAGGTAAATATGAAGCCTAACAAATAAAATTAATAAAGAGAAGAGCAATGGTAAAATAACAGTGCTGTCACAAAGAATGTACTCGAAATCCCCTTGTTTTCTGCTTCGTCTGCAAATTGTAACGCTTTCACGTTGATAGTAAAGCTTACTGTATTATTACCCGCCTTCTTCAATGAAACGTGTGCTGTATTTCTTGGAAAAAACATTGAGAGGCCCTGCGTAATGACCTAAATTAATCCTAACATTAATTATATTACGTTACCAAAACGAACGAACAGATGGACAAAAGGATAGCGAGAGGGGAGGGCTGAAAATCAGGAACGCATGCAACACGCGACGCGCGATATACAAATGCTGGCATCACGCGTGTAAGTCTACAAGCACTAACTTTTTCAGACGGACAGTGATAAAATACACTACCCTTTCCCAGAGTTAGGTTTATAAATCATAACACACTCTTATTAGAAAAGATAACAATAGATGGGTTTACGGTTGAAAACATAACAGTACCCAGACAGCATATCTTCGAAACAGGAGGTAGAAAATACATATTTTGAACGCAGCCACGTAGCTCTTTTAAAGTGGGAAAATTGGGTTCCTTAGGGCTTGCTGACAAATAATATGTAAAACGTTACGCCAATAGTCCAGGAATTAATAAATTATACCCAAAATAAAATATTGGGGGTGCCTGACAGCATAAAATCATTTCTGCTCATAAGATTTTTTTTTAACGTGTTTGAAAAAATTTACGTTACAGAAATAGCCTACCATGTAAACTCCAAATTGATTGGAGCGCAACAAATGAAAGCCTAACCACGATTGGTCGGGCTATAAATACTATCTTGGTTGTTAGGGGAGACGGGAAAAGATAACATTTTTTCAAACACTTGTCGAAACGTGGCTCATTGGCCAGTCTCGCTGATATACACACTTGGGAGCGTTAGTTCGAGACCACTTGTTTAAATGATCTTGATAAAGCATCAGTGCGTTGAAGCCAGCTTAAATTTTGCTCAAAAAAAGCCTGGAAGATAAGCAGATGGAAATTTGTGCCAGTTTGTGCCAGAATTCATTGCTAATCAACGTATCTGTGTTTATTTCCATGAAATTGTGGTAAGCTTGAACCATTCAATATCTTTTAATGAAAATTGAATGTGAATTGTTGATTTATGCCTGTATATATATGTGTAGTTCAGTGGCAAACGTGAGGTAAAGCCTAAAATGCTCCAGCCTGAACAGAGGGTGTCGGAGAGAAGTAAAACGGCATGGAATGGCCAAACAGTACACTGACACCTGGATGATTGACTAGAAAGAAATAATGCTGGAAGTGCAGAGGCGTAGTAACCATTAAGAAGGGTAATACTGGAATAAAGTATTTCAGATGAAGCTGACTGTTGGCCTAATGCTCTGAACGCAATGTTTGTGATGTATTGTGATCAGTGTAAAAAGAAAATATAAATTAGTTATGAAGTAGAAGGTACATCCTTCTTGATTTCAGGGACAGTGGTCTTGATGGTACTGAGCAGCATCTGGTCAGAGATTTGCTGAATCCAGTGTCGGACAGCATACTCCTTGGTCTTTTTAGCTATCAGTGAGGTATCTCCAGAGCCCAGAAGAGAAATCGAGCAGAGGAGTCCTCTCCTGCCGCCATCACTCAAGATAAGCAGAGTTGGCCAGCTGAGCTCAACATTATGTCCCCTCATCTTGAACTGACTTTTTAAAATTAACATTAAGAGGGGAATTTACTTGTCTTAAAATCAGGAACTGTGAACATCTCCAATACTGGTCCCTAAAGACAAACTATTGAAGTCATGATGACAAATACCAACAGAGCTTGAACAAAACAAAACCAGTATTACCTCATTTTACTACTACACAACTGACACACATAGAACATTTGTACTAATATATGTCACTACAATATTCATATTAAATACATTCTGTACATAACTTGTAATTTAAATTGATTGTGATTCCTGGTTCCCTTGTAGTTGAATCAGGACACATATTCATTCATGCCAGTAATGAATACATATTGTTATTTGAAAGTTTATCAGTGACTCTTTTAAGATATCTTTGTAGAGTGTTATATGTATGTGAGTGTCACAGTGTTGTCAAGAGTAGTGGATTAAATTAAATTGTTTATCTGTCTGTTGTTGTGACTTACACTTCACCATACTCATACCCTAGACACATAACGTAGCATCTCACTATTCCAGAATAATTCTGACTGAGATATATAGATATGTGGTAGCAAGTAAGGTTATCTATAATACACTACTCTTAATAGATATAGATACCTTCACAGCTGATCTCAGTCAGTACACTAAGTTCCCTATAAGTATTTATAACTTCCCACTTCACCACACTCTCTATGTGCGTGAATAACTATGAGTAAATGTACTTGTGTGTGCTAAGTTTCTGATTGTGATGATAATATTAATTGATCCTGTCTGAAGTTGTTAATATTTTAATTTTTAAAACGCTGAAAACTGTATTGCAGGGCAGAAATGTAAAAAGGCAATTATGCATATTTCTTTACCCTGATGAAATAAAGATTTCGTTCGTTCGTTCAGACAATCAAAGAGGTCAATGTCCTTCATCAGGCAACCAAAGGGGTCCATGTACTTCATCAGGCAATCAAAGGGTCCGTGTCCATCAGAAATCAAAGGAGTCCATGCCCTTCAGCTGATAATCAAAGGAGTCGATGTCCTTCATCAGACAATCAAACGGGTCCATGTACTTCATCAGACAATCAAATGGGTCCATGGTACAAACAATTTAAGAAGCCCTGTTTTAATGTAACCTTAGTTACGTGTAGTGCTAGTAATGTGAGTTGTTCATGCATGACGGTTGTAATCCTGGCTCACAATCATCAATTTCATTAGCGCTCCTTACTGAGCATGGAACCACCACTGTAGCTGCTCCCCAGTAAGCCTGCAATAAAGTATTCACTTGCCTTTGCAGCAGTAGTTTCTGTGGCTATTTGTTTTACATTATGTGGTTGCCAGCCCCGATATACAACCTTATACGAGGGGAAGTCAGCAGGGAAGGTTATGCTTACAGTGTTTTGGGATTCTCAATGAGTGCTATTAACCCGTTTCCAGAAGAAAGGTGAGAATGCGAATGCTGCAATGTACTGTGAAGTTCTGTTGCAATTCGAAGAAAACGTCCAGGCCTACTGACTAGAGGAGTACTGCTCCATCACGACAATGCCAGACCACATACGGCTCGATTAACCCAGGAGAAAATTGAACAACTAGGGTGGCAACTTCTTGAACATCCGCCTTACAGCCCCGACTTAGCCCCGAGCGATTTCCACCTGTTTGGTCCACTAAAAACTCATCTTGGCTGCAAACGTTTCGCGGAAGACGAAGAGGTTGAACGTGCGGTGCGAATGTGGCTGAGAAAGCAGACCAAAGACTTCTATGCTGCAGATTTTGAGGCACTGATAAAGCGATGGGATAAGTGTATCAATGTTGGTGGAGATTATGTTGACCTAACTCAAATCGCTCTTGCAGGATATGGTTTAAAAAAACCAGTTTACTCCATTTTAAGACTACAGATTGTTTCAGCAATTTCGTGCGCAGCATCTTTGTGTGCAGCAACTTCGTGTGCAGCAACTTCGTGTGCAAGACTTTAATAGTTTTTTTTAATGTAAACGTTTACAAGATACTACTTAGATATGGTCTTATTTAATATTTCTTTGGGCAGGAATTTGAATGTTTTTTTCCTCCACAATTTGGCATATTAAAGTGCAAATTGTGCTTCTTTGATTTTACGCATGTAATTACAAAATTTCAGACCGATAAATAAACTAATTATCTGTATATATTAAACATCAAAATGTGTGTGGTGAAAGGCATGAGAAAAACTGCAAACGTCAACACAAGACAATGAATAAGAAATGAAGAAATAAAAAAAAATTACTAGGAAAAACACTATGCATTGTCTAACGTTCATGAAGATTTTTGAAAAAAAAAATTATTGGGCACTTCTTTGGAGCGCAGCTCAATCAGCTGTAGTCAGAGGTCTCCCGTGAGGTCACTGTCTTCATACTTTATTTGTCAGTGTGATTACATAACAGTTCTTGTACTTTATCTATCAGCGTAAATCTACCACAGTCGTCATACTTTATTAATCAGCGTAATTCTATCACATCCGTCATACTTTATCTGCGTAATTCTATCACAGTCGCCATACTTTATCAGTCAGTGTAATTCTATATCAGTCATCATACTTTATCAGTATAATTCTATCACGGTCGTCATACTTTATAAGTGTAATTCTATCACAGTCGTCTTACTTTATCAGTGTAATTCTATCATAGTCATCATACTTTATCAATGTAATTCTATCATAGTCGTCATTGTGGTGAAGTGGGATGTTATAAATATTTATAGGGGACTTAGTGTACTGACTGAGATCAGCTGTGAAGGTATCTATATCTATTAAGAGTAGTGTATTATAGATAACCTTAATTGCTACCACATATCTATATATCTCAGTCAGAATTATTCTGGAATAGTGTGATGACTACGTTATGTGTCTAGGGTATGTGTATGATGAAGTGTAAGTCATAACAACAACAGACGGATAAACAATTTAATTTATTCCACTACACTTGACAACACTGTGACACTCACATACATATAACACTCTACAAGGATATCTTAAAAGAGTCACTGATAACTTTTCAAATAACAATATGTATTCATTACTGGCATGAATGAATATGTGTCCTGATTCAACTACAAGGGAACCAGGAATCACAATCAATTTAAATTACAAATTATATGTACAGAATTTACCAATATGAATATAGTAGTGACATATATTATTACAAATATCCTATGTGTGTCAGTTGTGTAGTAGTAAAATGAGGTAATACTGGTTTTGTTTTGTTCAAGCTCTGTTGGTATTTGTCATCATGACTTCAATAGTTTGTCTTTAGGGACTAGTATTGGAGATGTTCTCAGTTCCTGATATTAAGACAATTAAATTCCCCTCTGAATGTTATTTTTACAAAGTTATTTCAAGATGAGGGGACATAATGTTGAGCTCAGCTGGCCAAATCTGCTTATCTTGAGTGATGGTGGCAGGAAAGGACTCCTCTGCTCGAATTCTCCCCTGGGCTCTGGAGACACCTCACTGATAGCTAAAAAGACCAAGGAGTATGCTGTCCGACTCTGGATTCAGCAAAGCTCTGACCAGGTGCTGCTCAGTACCATCAAGACCACGGTCCCTGAAAACAAGAAGGATGTACCTTCTACTTCATAACTAATTTATATTCTCTTTTACACTGATCACAATACAACACAAACATTGAGTTCAGAGCGTTAGGCCAACTGTCAGCTTCATCTGAAATACTTTATACCAGTATTTACCTCCTTAATGGTTACCACGCCTCTGCACTTCCAGCATTATTTCTGTCTAATCAATCATCCAGGTGTCAGTGTACTATTTGGCCATTCCATGCCGTTTTACTTCCCTCCGACACCCTCTGTTCAGGCTGGAGCATTATAGGCTTTATCTCCTGTTTGCCACTGAACTACACATATATATACAGGCATAAATTAACAATTTACATTCAATTTTCATTAAAAGATACTGAATGGTTCAAGCTTACCACAATTTCATGGAAATAAACACAGATACGTTGATTAGCAATGAATTCTGGCACATTTACTGGCACAAATTCCCATCTGCTTATGTTCCAGGCTTTTATTTTAGCAAAAATGTGAGCTGGCTTCAACGCACTGTCGCTTTATCAAGCTTATTTAAACAAGTGGTTTCGAACTAACGCTCCTAAGTGATTATATCAGCGAGTCTAGCCAATGAGGCCCCGTTTCGACAAGTGTTTGAAAAAATGTTACCTTTCCCCGTCTCCCCTAACAACGAAAGATAGTATTTATAGCCCGACCAATCGTGGTTAGTCTTTCATTTGTTGCGCTCCAATCAATTTGGAGTTTACATGGTAGGCTATTTCTGTAACGCAAGGTTTTTTCAAACACGTTATAAAAAAAATTTTATGAGCAGAAATGATTTCATGCTGTCAGGCATCCTCACTATTTTATTTTGGGTATAATTTATTAATTCCTGGACTATTTGCGTAACGTTTTACATATTCTTTGTCAGCAAGCCCTAAGGAACCCAAATATCCCAATTTAAAGGAGCTACGTGGCTGCGTTCAAAATATGTATTTTCTACCTCCTGTTTCGAAGATGTGCTGTCTGGGTACTGTTATGTTTTCAACCGTAAACCCATCTATTGTTATCTTTCCTAATAAGCGTTTTTTATGATTTATAAACCTAACTCTGGGATGGGTAATGTATTTTATCACTGTCCGTCTGAAAAAAAAAGTTAGTGCATGTAGTCTTACACGCGTGATGGCAGCATTTGTGTATCGCGCGAAGCGTGTTTAGTGTTCGGCTTTCTGCCTCTCCCTTCCCGCTATCCTTTTGTCCATCTGTCTTTCGTTTTGGTAACGCAGTATAATTAATGTTAGGATTAATTTAGGTCATTACGCAGGGCCTCTCAATGTTTTTTCCAAGAAATACAGCACACGTTTCATTGAAGAAGGCGGGTAATAATACAGTAAGCTTTACTATCAACGTGAAAGCGTTACAATTTGCAGACGAAGCAGAAAACAAGGGGGATTTCGAGTACATTCCTTGTGACAGCACTGTTATTTTTCCATTGCTCTTCTCTTTATTAATTTTATGTATTTATTAGGCTTTATATTTACTTGATAATTTATATATGTGGATTAGAATATTCCACGACACCTCCCCTCTTAAAACAGACATTATATGTCAGTCCTTTATTCTATATACACATAGAGAAATTTATTATTATTTCTGGGGTTTACGGTGATTCTCATCACACGGATGGCGGCTTAAAAAATCAGCTCCCAAATTGGTTTTTCCAGATATATACTCGATGCTAAAATTATATGGAGCCAGAAGCAAAGACCATCGGAGTAACCTAGAGTTCTCATGCTTAGCCTGTGCTAGAAACGATAAAGGTTTGTGATCTGTTTGCAACTTAAATGCCTTCCCATATAGATAAATATTGAATTTCTTTATTGCCCATATTACTGCAAGACATTCTTTTTCGCTAGTTGAGTAGTTGATTTCAGCTTTATTCAACTTTCTGCTAGCATATGCCACTGGGCTTAATTCCCCATCCAATGCATCTGATTTCTGTAGTAGAGTTGCACCTAACCCAATATTACTTGCATCCGTCCTTACTATGAATTCTTGACTTAAGTCAGGTAATTTCAAAATGGGTTTACTTGTGAGCTTTTCCTTCAATTCTTGGTAAGTCATTTCACATTGTGGTGTCCATGTAATGCGATCTGGATGTCCTTTACGTGTCAATTCCGTTAAAGGTGCACATATGGAATTAAAGTTTTTGATATACTTCTGGTAGAAACCACATAATGAGACAAAGGATCTCACGTCCTTCTGGTTTGTGGTCTCGGGGCTTTCTGTAGTTTCTCTAAATTCTTTGGGTCAGGGGTCATGTTTCCCTGATAAACTGTGTGTCCCAAAAATTCCAATTCTTTACATCCAACGCAACATTTGGTTGGTCGGGCTGTTAAATTTGCCTCCCTAAGTCGATCAAACAGCATGTTCAGAGAGTCAATGTGTTCCTCAAAGGTTTCTGTTGCTATAAGGATATCATCCATAAAATTTGTTATACAGGGATTATTCAGAGGATCCAATAATTTTCTCATCATTCTAGAGAAGACACTAGGCGCATTCTTCAATCCAAATGGCAATCTATTAAACTCATAGTGTCCTTCTGAGGTACTAAAAGCTAGGTATGGTCTAACCTCAGGCTTTACTGGAATCTGATAGTATCCTTTACTCAGATCCACTTTTGAGAAATATTTAGCTTTATTTAGTCTGGCAAACAGCTGATTTGTATCCGGCAATGGATCCACCTGTCCTTCTGTAATAGCATTCAGTCTCCTGTAATCTATACAGAGTCTATGTTCTCCAGAGGGCTTCCTTAAGAGTACAACACCGGAACTATACGAAGACTCACTGTGCGAAATAATTCCTTCCTTCAATAGATAGTCTATCTCTTCCTTCAAAGCTTTTTCCTTAGCAAACGGAATCGAATATGGTTTCATACAGACAGGTGTGGAGTCTATGAGTTTCATATCATATTCCAATAGGTTTGTATGCCCTGGTCGGTCTGTTAACACCTCTGCATGATTATTTAGAACCTGTTGCACTCTCTCTTTCTGAGTTTTCGTTAAATGTGTACTGATTTTCACCTGTGCTGCTGTCTCACAGGGGTGTAATGGATATTCAAATGATGAAAGTGGTTCCTTTTTCATCTCCATGGCGATGGACAAGGTCAACAAGTGTGTCTCTTCCTGATCTTCTCTTTCCAAATATTTCTTCAGGAGATTCACATGATAGATTTTTTCTTTCCCCTTCTTATCTATCTTATAATTTGTTCTAGACACCTTCTCTAAAACTGTATATGGACCCTGCCATCCAATTTGTAACTTATTCTGACTCCCAGGCAAAAGAAGCAGTACTTTCTCTCCCACAGCCAAATTTCTGTCTTTCGCCTTCCTGTTATAATAGGCAGCATGTTTCTTCCTGGCTTGTTTCAAATTTTCATTGGCAAGTTTCCAGCCAGTTTTTAACCGAGTGGTCAGCTCATTCACATATTGGTATGAAGATGTAATGTTTTCCTCTGCCTTTTCATCAGTCCACGTTCTTAACATAGCTACATGTGGACCTTTAATTGTGTGGACCTATTTGTCCATGCACCGGTATGGTCTCTTCCACTCGAAGCTTTATAGTGATGATTTTTCCTCCCAGAATTATCATTCACAAAACGACCGCTACCAATTTTTCTTTTGGGGCTTTCTCCCCACTTAAAATTCTTGATGAGAGATTTCCTCCCTACATCCTCTTCCTCCAGTTTGTTTAAGTCCGATTGAGGGATTTTCGGCTTATCCTGGGGTAAGACATCTTTTTGCACTCTCCGCATAGTGGCCATTGTAAAACAGTTAAGTGAAGCTTGTCCGTGAAAAGGGGCTTCCCATTCCATTTGGTCCACTTTATCAAATCTATTTTTCTTTTTTATTATCAGGCCTAATTTTGCCCCGGGGCGTGTCCAGGTCCTGATCCATGTTCCCACTTGTGGGTGTTCCCTCATGTGCTATGCTACACCTTTCTACAAAATTCTCAATGTCCCATCTTGCTTTGGGCCAATAATAATTGTGAGCCACCTTTTGAATGATGGTACCTATTTTCTCATGGTCCCCATCTGGTTTCACATGTAGGCTCCTTATTAAGTCTGCCCTATATCTTTTTGGAAGAACCAGCTGTCCGTGACCTTTGGATCTAGCTCCAGTCTTCCTATACATCAACTTGTTTTTCATGTAAAAATCTCCCTTGCCTGGAGTTGTATGACAAGTTGACAATTTTCTGAAACAAGCTTGAGTGTTTTATCCCCAGCCTGTGCCTTCCTCATCTCTTCTGGAGTGGTATCTAACATAATATCCTCCTCCTGTCTTGAGGTCGACCTGACCTGAAGGGTTGCCATATACACAGGTTTCCTTCTGCAACGGTCAGTGTCATGATTGTCCATCTGACAATTCTTACACCACCTTTTTCCTTGGTTGAAAGATTTTCTTTCATTATATTTCCTTTCATCGAATTGTGGGAATTTATTTTTATTTTCATACCGTGGCCTATCAAATTGGTGCTTACCTTTATTTTGATCCCTAGGATCAAATTTATTAAAGTTCTGTGGTGCCCTAAAGTTATCCACTTGTTTCTTTTTATTACCTGTTACCTCTGCTTGAGCTGCTTGATACCTTTCAGCAACATTTAGCAACTCATCCAGCCTCTCTGCACCTTGTTCCATGAGAAACTTTCTCAGGTCTGGAGCCATGGACTCTCTTAATTGCTCTATAAGGACCATTTCCTTAAGATCTTGGGTTTTCCCCAGAGAAGTCCATTTCTCCAAGTATGTCTCTATTCGTGCAGAGAACTGGTGATAGGTTTCACCTGACAGTAGTTTAGCATTCCTAAATTTTTTCCTATAAAATTCTGCATTCTTTTCATACCTTAACAAAAGAGCCTGCTTTAGCATGTCATAATTTTCCTGATCACCTCTGCTCATTTTTGCAAAAACTTCATAAGCTGCCCCACGAAGTCCCTGAGATAACTTTAAGCTCCACCTTTCTCTCTCTAACCCATACGTGGTAGCTAATAGCTCATACCTATTTAGGTAGCTCTCTATATCATCGTCTTTCTCAACAAAATGATCTAAATGAAAATTCATAGCTGAGGTTGAGGCTCCTTGAGTAACCGTAGCATCAGAGGCAAAGGGACTGGCACCATTTTCAGGAGCATGGCCTTGAAACTCAAACTCCCTTAGTCGTAACTCATGTTCCCTTTGCAATCTTTTATCTTCTGCTTCCCTTTCTGCAGCTAATTTCCTCTCTTCTCTTTCTGCAGCTAATCTTTTGTCTTCTCTTTCTGCTTCCAATTTCTTAGCCTCTTTGTCAGCCTCAATCTGCAACCTCTTAGTCTCAGCCTCAGCTTCAAATTGCAACCTCTTAGTCTCAGCCTCTAACTTTCTTTCGGCCTCTTTTTCTAATCTTCTTTCTTCGCGTTCAATAAATTTGTCACATTCCGTCGTGACATAGGCAACCATAACTTGCCCATCTAATCCTAACTCTTTTGCAGTCTGAACAGCAGCAGATCGAAACTTGGCCAGGTCCGCCATTGTCTATCAGGTAAATTTCTACAATGTCTAACCAACAATTTAATCTCTAAATATATTTAATGGACAACACAGGCACCGTGAGCTCAACCTTATTTAATTCCACCCAAGGATACCTTTTAATTCTTATATTCCCTGAAGTGAATTACCCCCAATATTTTTAATAGGGAAAGATTCAAAATCCCAAGAGCGAGACCCCAATATATGTGGTGAAGTGGGATGTTATAAATATTTATAGGGGACTTAGTGTACTGACTGAGATCAGCTGTGAAGGTATCTATATCTATTAAGAGTAGTGTATTATAGATAACCTTACTTGCTACCACATATCTATATATCTCAGTCAGAATTATTCTGGAATAGTGTGATGACTACGTTATGTGTCTAGGGTATGTGTATGATGAAGTGTAAGTCATAACAACAACAGACGGATAAACAATTTAATTTATTCCACTACACTTGACAACACTGTGACACTCACATACATATAACACTCTACAAGGATATCTTAAAAGAGTCACTGATAACTTTTCAAATAACAATATGTATTCATTACTGGCATGAATGAATATGTGTCCTGATTCAACTACAAGGGAACCAGGAATCACAATCAATTTAAATTACAAATTATATGTACAGAATTTACCAATATGAATATAGTAGTGACATATATTATTACAAATATCCTATGTGTGTCAGTTGTGTAGTAGTAAAATGAGGTAATACTGGTTTTGTTTTGTTCAAGCTCTGTTGGTATTTGTCATCATGACTTCAATAGTTTGTCTTTAGGGACTAGTATTGGAGATGTTCTCAGTTCCTGATATTAAGACAATTAAATTCCCCTCTGAATGTTATTTTTACAAAGTTATTTCAAGATGAGGGGACATAATGTTGAGCTCAGCTGGCCAAATCTGCTTATCTTGAGTGATGGTGGCAGGAAAGGACTCCTCTGCTCGAATTCTCCCCTGGGCTCTGGAGACACCTCACTGATAGCTAAAAAGACCAAGGAGTATGCTGTCCGACTCTGGATTCAGCAAAGCTCTGACCAGGTGCTGCTCAGTACCATCAAGACCACGGTCCCTGAAAACAAGAAGGATGTACCTTCTACTTCATAACTAATTTATATTCTCTTTTACACTGATCACAATACAACACAAACATTGAGTTCAGAGCGTTAGGCCAACTGTCAGCTTCATCTGAAATACTTTATACCAGTATTTACCTCCTTAATGGTTACCACGCCTCTGCACTTCCAGCATTATTTCTGTCTAATCAATCATCCAGGTGTCAGTGTACTATTTGGCCATTCCATGCCGTTTTACTTCCCTCCGACACCCTCTGTTCAGGCTGGAGCATTATAGGCTTTATCTCCTGTTTGCCACTGAACTACACATATATATACAGGCATAAATTAACAATTTACATTCAATTTTCATTAAAAGATACTGAATGGTTCAAGCTTACCACAATTTCATGGAAATAAACACAGATACGTTGATTAGCAATGAATTCTGGCACATTTACTGGCACAAATTCCCATCTGCTTATGTTCCAGGCTTTTATTTTAGCAAAAATGTGAGCTGGCTTCAACGCACTGTCGCTTTATCAAGCTTATTTAAACAAGTGGTTTCGAACTAACGCTCCTAAGTGATTATATCAGCGAGTCTAGCCAATGAGGCCCCGTTTCGACAAGTGTTTGAAAAAATGTTACCTTTCCCCGTCTCCCCTAACAACGAAAGATAGTATTTATAGCCCGACCAATCGTGGTCAGTCTTTCATTTGTTGCGCTCCAATCAATTTGGAGTTTACATGGTAGGCTATTTCTGTAACGTAAGTTTTTTCAAACACGTTATAAAAAAATTTTATGAGCAGAAATGATTTCATGCTGTCAGGCATCCTCACTATTTTATTTTGGGTATAATTTATTAATTCCTGGACTATTTGCGTAACGTTTTACATATTCTTTGTCAGCAAGCCCTAAGGAACCCAAATATCCCAATTTAAAGGAGCTACGTGGCTGCGTTCAAAATATGTATTTTCTACCTCCTGTTTCGAAGATGTGCTGTCTGGGTACTGTTATGTTTTCAACCGTAAACCCATCTATTGTTATCTTTCCTAATAAGCGTTTTTTTATGATTTATAAACCTAACTCTGGGATGGGTAATGTATTTTATCACTGTCCGTCTGAAAAAAAAAGTTAGTGCATGTAGTCTTACACGCGTGATGGCAGCATTTGTGTATCGCGCGAAGCGTGTTTAGTGTTCGGCTTTCTGCCTCTCCCTTCCCGCTATCCTTTTGTCCATCTGTCTTTCGTTTTGGTAACGCAGTATAATTAATGTTAGGATTAATTTAGGTCATTACGCAGGGCCTCTCAATGTTTTTTCCAAGAAATACAGCACACGTTTCATTGAAGAAGGCGGGTAATAATACAGTAAGCTTTACTATCAACGTGAAAGCGTTACAATTTGCAGACGAAGCAGAAAACAAGGGGGATTTCGAGTACATTCCTTGTGACAGCACTGTTATTTTTCCATTGCTCTTCTCTTTATTAATTTTATGTATTTATTAGGCTTTATATTTACTTGATAATTTATATATGTGGATTAGAATATTCCACGACAGTCATACTTTGTCAGTGTAATTCTATCACAGCCATCATACTTTATAAGTGTAATTCTATCACAGTCATCATATTTTATCAGTGTAATTCTATCACAGTCATCATACTTTATCAGTGTAATTCTATCACAGTCATCATATCTTATCAGTGTAATTCTATCACAGTCGTCATACTTTATCAGTGTAATTCTATCATAGTCATCATACTTTATCAATGTAATTCTATCACAGTCGTCATACTTTGTCAGTGTAATTCTGTCATAGTCATCATACTTTATCAATGTAATTCTATCACAGTCGTCATACTTTGTCAGTGTAATTCTATCACAGTCATCATACTTTATCAGTCAGTGTAATTCTATCACAGTCATCATATTTTATCAGTGTAATTCTATCACAGTCATCATACTGTATCAGTCAGTGTAATTCTATCACAGTCATCATATTTTATCAGTGTAATTCTATCACAGTCGTCATACTTTATCAGTCAGTGTAATTCTATCACATTCATCATATTTTATCAGTGTAATTCTATCGCAGTCATAATACTTTATCAGTCGGTGTAATTATATCACAGTCGTCATACTTTATCAGTGTAATTCTATCACAGTCATCATACTTCATCAGTGTAATCTATCACAGTCATCATACTTTATCAGTCAGTGTGATTCTACAATAGTCTTCATATTTTATCAGTCAGTGTGAACTTTCAGGCTTCATATTTTATCAGTAACATTCTCATGCAGTAGCATTCTAAGATAGTCTTTAATACGAGGGGCGTTCAGAAAGTAATGCACCACATCGTTTGTCTCAGCTAATAATGAAGATAGAAGCATGCAATTTTGCACACTTTAAATATGGCATGTGCCAAATGTGTGCACCAAATTGCACCGCAACCAGCCAAATAATACGGCTGCCCTAAACCGTTGAAATGGAGCGTGTTAGCAACTTGCGTTATAAACAGTGAATTGTGATAGAATTTCTCGTTGCAGCCTTTGCTATTAGTATGCAGGTTAGCTCATTTTACTTACCCGAAAACGAAGCAGGAATATCTCATTACCGACTAAACATTACTTCAAACTGCAGACACGTTTCTCGCATCTATCTTACTCCATCCGTCAGAAGTTTCATCCTTAAACAAATTTTCTTACCTGGTTCGTCCCATGACAACTCCTTAATTACTTCCAATGCTGCACTGGGTTGTTGATCACACAGTCTAGTTTTAATATCCCATGGAATACTCCAGATAGCATCCACTAATACGTAAGCTTATTAATGTTTCGTACAGCCGGTCAATGCATGCATGAAAACGCCACATTTTCTGTCTGAATTCAAAAAGTTGCAGTTCGGCAGTGTAAATGTTTTCTGTAATGTCTAATTAAATTTCTTTACCAGCCGGAACTGTCAATGAAAGATTTCTGTACTTCCAGATTACGTGCAGGTTTTTCCTATCATTACAAAAGGTTCTAATAAATTCCTCACTTTTCCATTACTTGAAACTCCATATTGCTATCAGTAAGTATCACCGGACACCATCTGTCTAGCACAACTAACACCACATCGATGAAAACTATGACAATTATAACTACAGATTTTTCGTCTGCTCTACCAACTTTTCCCAGTAACATGTAAATTTCACCCAGGCCTGAAATGTCAAACGAAAGCGCAGTCTGAAACAAAGTCGAAGATGCCAAGTTGCACTGTAAGAAACATTGAGTGCGGGGGTCGGGGTTTCTTGCGCGCGCTATTTGACTTTGGCATTGTGAAATGGAAACCAGTTAGCTTGATGTTTTTGTATATAGCAAACATTCAGATATTACAAATAGCTACTGGTTTTCCAATAGTAGTTCCTCGTGATATCTGAGGATATGAAATAGAATGAGACTACTCCCTCATAAATGTCGTGTGAATCGACTAATACTAGCTTGTGTACAAGAACTGGCAACTGCATCATCATCATCAGCTGCCATCTCCACAACGAAGGTTGGCTGTAATGTATCACCAACGTCTTCTGTCTGTTGTCTTGGTGGTGCACTGATAGACTCTTTCCTGTTCATCTCTTGATGTTATCTTCCCACTTATAGCGCTGTCTTCCCCTTGCACGTTTGCCTTCAACTCTCCCTTCTATTATGGTCTTCTGCAAGGTGTTATGCCTTTTTATGTGGCAAAAGTATTTTAGCTGCCGAACTTTGATCTCCCTCATTAGTTCTCTTTTCATACCTAGATTTTCTAGGACCTCCTTATTTGTTTTCTTCTCTTTCCATGAGATACGCCCCATTCTTCTATATATCCACATCTCAATTCGTTCTTCCAATTCCTTATTCATAGTTCATGTTTCTACACCATACAGTAGTGCAGAATATATATATCATGTTACGTTTCTCAGTTTTAATCTGTGAGTTAACTGTTTAGGTGCCAGTATATGTTTCATGTTGCTGAATGTAGCTTTGGCCATTCCTATTCTCTTCTTGATTTCTGTTTCACATCTGCCATCTTCTGTTATTATATGACCACGATATGAGTAGCTCTTGACTTGTTCCAGGATTTTCCCATTTACGCTTATCTTTAATGTGGGCTTATCGTCTGTTTTGCTAATTATCGGCAACTTCATCATGGAAAAATAATTGCTATAGAAACCACCGCTGATAGAGCATGTGAATGTGTTGATGATGCAGGCTTTCAGTAAAGGTGGGCCCCGGGGGGGGGGGGGGGGGGCTGCAGTAGTGGATGAATTCTACCTAGGAGGATTTTTTAAAAAAGGAAATAATAATAATTGTTAATTATCTCCGTGCCATCATCACACCCTATACATCTCAACTTCATCTAGAGTGGAAAACAGACAATATGACATTATTAAACAAATGACTCTTCGAAAAAAATATTTATGAAATATCGAGCGTCAAGTAGAAGTATGAGAGTGTGTGAAGAAGAAGAAGAAGAAGAAGAAGAAGAAGAAGAAGAAGAAGAAGAAGGAGAAGAAGAAGAAGAAGAAGAAGAAGAAGAAGAAGAAGAAGAAGAAGAAGAAGTAGTAGAAGAAGAAGAAGAAGAAGAAGAAGAAGAAGAAGAAGAAGAAGAAGAAGAAGAAGAAGAAGATTCATTTACATCTTTGCTCCACTGTAGTTGGGTTCCCCGTCAGGTAGCCTACGCCAAAACTCTTGCAGCAGTTGTTTCTGTGGCAATTAATTTTCTATGATGAGGTTGACAGACCCCATACATAATCTCATATTAATTGCCTCTTACGACGCATGTGAACAGTGGCCATATTCTTTGCTGTTTCTCCACAGAGAGCCCCAGGAATTACACGGGAAATGTTGTATATGCTTTTATGTAACAGAATACAACTGACGTTTTCTTCATGAAGTTTAAAAACAAAAACCCCATTACACAGTATTAAAAGAGCAAACTATTGAAAATACTCGTAATTTCAGAATTTAAAATCCCGAGAGAATTACGGTAATAAATGCTTGCATGGAAGTTATAAAACATATATGATAGGCCATAGAAGTTCAGTATATGATAGGCCATAAAAGTTCAGTATATGATAGGCCATAAAAGTTCAGTATATGACAGGCCATAAAAGTTCAGTCCAGTGTAGTTTTCTTGTTGGGGGGGGGGGGGAGGAGGGGGGGGGGGGGGGGGGGGGGGGGGGGGGGGGGGGTTCTGGAGAAACAAAGCCCGACAACTTCAAAGCTGAGGCTGAAGCAGTAAAAGCAACTACAATAATCAATGTAGAAAAGAGGGATTAATGCTAAAACCGAGATAGTGTTCATCAAAGGTTCCCTATTAGTCCCAACTGTCCAAGGAATCATAAAAATCAACGAATTTAGACAACCAGTCAAGCGGTACTAATGGGAACCAGCTACAAATTTAGTAACGTGAATGTACGTGGGATTCCTGGCCACCGCAAGCTATATGAATATGAGAGGACAGGCAGATTTGCCACAGATCTGGGAAGCTAAGTCCAGCACTGACAATAAGGTTATATATAAGTTAAAGGTAGTCCCACAGCGAATACTGCCGTAGGGGAGTGAAGTGTTAGAGACTTCACCACACCAGGTCCAGCATCGAGAGGTAGGGTGACCAGTTCCCTTCCTCGCTGCCTTTTCCTTCCCTAACTCAAAGAACAGAATCAGGTACCCATTTACAGCTGGGTAGACTGGAGCGTGTCGGTACCGTGATTTCGAACACGGCACCTTTGCCACGAGAGACTAGCGCTCTAACCACTCTGCCAATCGGACGCTTGGAGGCAACATATGAAGAGATAAAGCACAAATAGGGGTGACCCTGGCTCATAAGTTGAAAAATACTGGATCGCAGTCATTATTTGTCGCAATTTTTTTTCATCAGTGCCTTTCTTATCGTATAAATGAACTGATAACCTAATTTTACGAGAAAAACATTGTCTTTGGGCCGTCATCCGCACACACACAAATGTATGTGTTCTTTCTAATTATCTTCAAAGTCACATGTTTTACGCAAAACATATCCGCTAAATCTTACTTACTTACTTCCTTACTTAGTCGTTCCCCTTCTACCGTGAGGTGTAAAGGTTTGGAAGAGAGAGCGCCAGACTATCCCATCTGCTGTCTTCCTCCTGGCCTGGTTCAATTCTAGTCCTCGTTCTTTCAAAGACTGTTTAATGTTGTCCTCCCAGCGGACTCTGGGTCGTCCTGGGGGTCTGGATCCCTGGCTCTTTGTTTCCCATGCTTGTCGTGGTAGCCGATCTTCTCCCATTCTGCAGACATGGCCAAACCATCTTAGTTGGGACTGTTCTACTTGGGTCTGCAGAGGGTGGGATTTTAGGCCTTGACGCCTTGATGCAAAGAATGAACCAGAGTTGGGGCACTGTACGAAGGATGGCCGCCGACCGAGCAAAGTGGAATCAATTTGTTGTTGCCCTAAAGACGCCACCAGGCGTAATGGCCACTGACTGCTTTGACGGTCGGCGGCTAAGGATCAAAGAAAAAAGTATCGTCTGGTTGCGGACCATGTCTCTTCTTGTTACTTCAACCACCTTCCTCAGATACCTCATTTCTGAGGTTTGGATCTGGCTTTTGTGGGTTGTAGTCATTACCCATGACTCGCATCCATATGTCAAGACTGGGACATAGGTGGAGCGGTATACCATCTTCGTTTTCCTACCAACCTCTCTCTTGCTGAGGAATCCTCGATTTATGGCCTGAAAAAGTCTCCCAGCTACTGCTTTTCGAGTGGCCAACTCTTCTTTGATGCCAACCTTTCGGTCTATAATAGCTCCGAGGTATTTAAAGTGGTCGACCTGCTCCAGGACCTGTTCTCCCAGCTTAATCTGATGTCTTCTTTCTTCTCGTGATATCACCATAGATTTTGTTTTAGAGCTGCTTATGACCATCCCTCTCTTCTCCAGCTCTTCCTTCCAGGCTTGCAGGTTGGATTGGAAATGTGCCTCTGATTTAGCAATCAGGGCAACATCATCAGCAAATGCCAGCTCTGAAATACAGACCTGTCTCATCTTCCAGTACCCCACTGAATACTTTCTTGTTCTCTCCTTACATGCCTTGATGACATCGTCCATGAGGAGTATGAAAAGATAAGGTGACAGGATATCACCTTGTCTTACACCAGTGGTGGTCCTGAACTCTTCTGACTTATGGTTTGCTGTCCTCACATAATTTCTGCAAGACTTGTAGAAGCTCTGTATAGCATGAATCAGAGGTGCTGGAATGTTCATCCTTCCCAAACAGTCCCAAAGTTTGATCCAGGGGACCCTGTCAAACGCCTTTTCCAGATCTACGAAACAAAGATGGATCTCACTCTTATACTCCAGGGCCTTTTCACTCAGCTGTCTGAGTGTGAAGATTAGGTCTTGAGTACTTCGGTTTGCTCGGAATCCGAACTGGACCTCATCCAATTGTGGCTCAGCTAGGCGTCGGAGTCTCTGCTCTAGGATTCTAGAGTAGATTTTACCAGGGACACTGAGAAGGGATATGCCTCTATGATTTCCACATTGTCGATTGTCACCCTTTTTTAAAATTTGTGTTATGATGGCAATCTCCCAATCCTTTGGTATGGTCTTGTTGCACCAAGCTGCCTGTAGGACCCTTAAAAGTAATTGGTCGCCTGATGCTCCCATGTACTTAACCATTTCTGGTGTTATGCCATCATGCCCTGCTGCTTTGCCCATCTTGATTTTCTCCAGTGCTGCCTTCAGTTCTTCCATCTTTATGTCATCTTTACCATCATTGGTTTTCTCTTCTGTGCTAGTGGTTATCATTTCTGATGCTTGACCTTGTTCACCATCCAGGAGTTCTGAGAAATATTATTTTCATTACTTCCTTCGGGGCAGTAAGCAATTTGACTTGCTTGTCCTTTATAAATTTGAGAGGGCATTGTTTTTCCTTCCTCATGTTCTTTAGGGTCTTATAGAACAATTTCTGGTTTTTTTGTGCATCTTTTTCTAGCTTTTCTCCAAATTCTTCCCAGGACTTCTGTTTTGCTGATAGCACCTTGTTCATTGCTTCTGTTCTGAGTGTCACATAATCTCTATATTTCTCCATTTGACCTGTTGTGTTTTTAGCTCCTAAGTATTATTTCCATGCCATTTTCTTCTCTCTTATTTTCTCTTTGACTTCCTCTGTCCACCAAGGTGTCCTCTTTCTCTTGCTCCCAAGTCGGACTTCACCACAGGCTTCTGCAGCAACTGTCTTTATGATGTCCTTGAATTTAAGCCAGAGGGTTTCCAAGTCATCAGGTTGTTCTTCTGTGTTGCTCACCGCTGCAGCAATAAGCCCCTGATATCTGGTCTTAATTTCTGGCTCTCTCAGCTTGTAGGTCTTAATGCTCATTTCTCCCGTTTGTTTACTTAGTTTCTTGCGTGATGTTGGGCAGTTCCTAGGCTGAGCAACTCTTTCAGTTGTTCTTTTGACTGTAAGCAGGTAGCGATCACTTCCAATCTCTGGCCCCCTCCAGACTCTAGCATCCCGGACATATTTGAATGAGCTCCTCCTAACAATGGCATAGTCGATCACTGACTTCTCATTCTTTGTTGATTCACATCTAGTGTATGCATGTATGCGCTTATGGGGAAACTTTGGGTTTGTAATGATCAGATTCTGCTCACTGCAGAATCTAAGGAGTCGCTTTCCATTGTCATTGAGAGTATCTTCTCCATATCTTCCTATAACTCCACCCCATCTAGCATGGTCATTTCCAACTCTGGCACTGAAATCTCCGATCATGATAATTTCATCAAAGCAGTCATCCACTGTCCGTTGAAGCAGCTCGAAGAATTCCTTCTTGACCTCTGCTCTCTCATCCTCATTTGGCCCATACACTATGAACAGGTTGACTATGGTTTCTCCTTCTTTTAGTTTTACAACCATAATGCGCTCCGAGACAAAGTTCCATCTCTTGATACTATCTTTTTTGGTTTTTGGCCACAATGCAACCCACGCCCACTTTAGCTCTTTCAGATGTGGGTACACCACTGTAGAGCAGCGTGTTGCCATCGAGATCCATGACTCTTTGTCCTTTTTTCTTTGTTTCCGTTATAGCCAGGATTTCTAGTTTTGCTTTCCTCATCGCCTCCACCAGCTCCTCTCCTTTAACAGTTATACTTCTTGTGTTCCAAGTTCCATAAGTCGTAGTCCGTAGTTCGTTCCAGTTCGTCGCCTTTAGAATCAGTCCGGTTTTCTCGCTTGTAGTTCTCGTAATCATGATTTAAAGCAAACAGGTGATTGGCCTGTTGTGCCTTTGCATGGTGGAGGGGCTGCCTCCTTACGGCCTCCATGCAGGCCGCCCTCCTCCTTTTTCAGCCGGGCTTGGGACCAGCCTAGGCGGAGTTATCCGCTAAATCACAAACCGATAATTATTACTGCAGGAAATTATATTGCCAAATTGGATGTCATAAAAACAAGGGTTGGCACTCATAACATGACATACATGTCAGGAAAACAAGCTCTAAATGTTTTGTCTGAATAGCCACGAAGAATAACTCGTATGAAATTTATAACCGGGAAATAAAAAAGATAAACGAGCATTACAAAAACTGACACAGGCACTTGCTATAGCCAATCCAGTTTCTGGCAAAGAAAGAACTAAGAACTTTTGAAATCAGAGGCAACATGTCAACAGTAGAATGTTGATGTTGGCAAGATATAGCGCAATCACACTGGATGTCAACACTCAGGGACCCAGACTGGTCAACGAGACTTACGGATAAACCACAAGACATAGAGAATCGTCAGCTTCAGGAATTAGAGCCACTTGTGGCAGACAAAACTAATGCTTGGATATTTTCTTAAACTGCTGACAATTTCAGTACATAAGATAAAGGTAATCTCACAGTTCATACTGCCGTAGGGGTGTGAAGTGTTAGAAACTGTTATACTAGGTCCAGATTTATCAGGTGTGAGACCAGGTTCTTACCTCGATGCCTTTGCTCTCCTAAACTCAAGAGCACAGTCAGGTTCTTATTTACAGCAGAGTAGGCTGGAGCGTGACGCTGTCAGGTTCGGATCCCGTTTATAATTATATGGTGGGATATTTTTCAAATGGTACAGCAGAAATGTCACAAGCCAGTTTACTTTAAAGTACTTTGTTAAACTGCCATCTAAAACAGATAAAATAGACAACGCCAACCATACAACCCAACCATACAAGCAAACCAGTTTTCCTCTTTAACTTTTAACTCCCTCTGGTGTATAAGCCTTTAATTAATTCATGAAGCTTCCTTGTCTGGAACCATCTTTCAAGTTCTTTCAATGACTTCTGAATGCTTCATAATTCTATTTCCTGGTGTTCTTTCCATGTCTTCTGTATGTTTCATAGTTCCATTTCCTGGTCTCTTCTTATAGACTTAAAAAAAATTTCATTTAAAAAAGGGCGGGGGGCGGGGGGGGAGGGGGGTGGGGGGTGGTTCTCAATCTGTTACTTTTAGCCTGTCGATTAAAGAAAAGCAAGAAATGTATGTCCAAGATGTTGTATATTGCACAGCTCCACAATTGGTGACTATGGAATGGTTTGGGTTTGCATCCTATTTTTCTCCAGTGTAAAAGAGCTCACTCTCACCTTTTGTAGAGATAACTCCAATTTTTTTTTTATTTTAAAGCACAACAGCTCATCATAGAACAGGTGGGGAACAAAACCTGCAGTGCAAGGGGGGAAAAGGTATAGGGTCAGGGGGCGAGACAGAAAGAGAAACAAGGACTTTCTTTGTTCAATAAATGCTTCCATAAGGAGTGTACAAAGAACATTTTGTTTGCAAAGAGGAGAAGAGAGCTTCTCGTGTGACTAATCAGTTAACGGGCACATAAATTCTCGTTAAATCCCGTTCTTTATCACTTGACAAGTGATTCATAAAGGTAAAATAGCCACGAGGTGAGTTAATTGAGCCAAACATTGTTAAAATTCATGGAGTATTTTTTTTACTGTTTTGTAAAATTTCTTTTGTGAACATATTCTAATTTTGTTATAGTGTACATTATATACTCTGGTAGTAATGATAATCGTCACACAGAGGGAGTAGCCATCCTAATGACACAGAAAGCAGCAGCATCGCTTATCAGCTGGGTACCTATCAATGAGAGGCTAATATTAGCTAGATTTCAGACACGATTTTTCAAGCTCTCAATTGTACAATGTTATGCACCAACTAACGACGCTCTTGATACCACAAAAGATGACTTCTATGAAGCACTTCTAAGTACCATCAACACAATACCCAAGCATGACATAATAGCAGTCATGGGTGATTTTAACGCCAAAGTAGGTGACAACAACGATGGAATACAAAGATATCTCGGTACTCATGGCATAGGCTGTATGAATCAAAATGGCGAAAGACTTCTAGAACTTTGTGAAATATCAAACCTCGTTGTGGCAGACACCATCTTTCCACATAAGAATATCCACAAGATAACATGGAATTCACCTGATGGCAGAACTAAGAACCAGATAGATCACTTCTGCATAAGCGCTAAATTTCGCTCATCAGTTCAAGACGTCAGAGCATACAGAGGTGCAGAGATCGGAAGCGATCATAACCTCTGCATAGCTAAACTGAGAATTAAATTGAAGAAGTTATACCAACAGAATAAAAATAGAAGAATAGATGTACACAGACTGCAATCAAATGATATAAAGGAGGAATATAATGTCAAAATGAACAACTATTTCGATGCTTTAGGCAAAATTGACAACGATATCACCACCAAGACAATCGATACTAAATGGGAACAACTGAGAACAGCAATGACAGAAGCAGCAGTAGCGACCACCGGATACCTAGTACATAAAAAGAAAAAATGGATGAGAGAAGATACTTGGGATAAAATACAAGAAAGGAAAACAGCAAAACTTAAACTACTAGCGGCAAGTACACATAATGCAGTTGAATCTTGCAAACTATCTTATAACTTGTTAAATAAAGAAGTGAAGACAAAAACTCGAAGAGATAAAAGACATTTCATCAATGAACTGGCCGTAGAAGCTGAAAATGCTGCAAGAACTGGTAATAGTAGGTGCCTTTATCAAATTACAAAACAACTATGTCACCAGCCTACTGCTATGGAAACACCTGTTAAAGGTAAAATTAGGGAATTCAATACCAACAGAAAAAGAACAAATGAAGAGATGGGCTGAGCACTTCATGGAGGTGCTAAACAGACCACCACCAACAGTAACACCTGATTTTAATAATGAAACACTCACAACCACCTTGCCAATAACTTGCGATGAATTCACGCTGGACGAGATCAAACAAGCCGTTAAAAGATTAAAAAATTTTAAAGCTGCTGGAGTTGACGAAATTTCAGGGGAAATGATTAAAGCAGTTAATGACAACAACCTCTTGAGAATTTTAGATATTATAAATGAAGTATGGAGAGAAGAACAACCACCACAACAATGGAAAGACAGTATTATTGTAAAGTTACCGAAGAAAGGTGATCTATCAGACTGTAATAACTGGCGTGGTATATCTCTATTATCAGTACCTGGAAAATTATTATGTTGCATGATGTTAGAAAGACTTAAATTGCATGCTGATGAAAAGATCAGAGAAGAACAAGCGGGTTTCAGGCCGAAACGATCATGTATTGATCAAATATTCACACTAAGAACAATTATAGAAGAATCAGTGGAAAGGCAGTCGCCACTTATTATCACCTTCGTCGATTTTCAAAAAGCCTTTGATAGTCTACACCGCCCATCATTGTGGAAGATACTTACAATCTATGGTTTTCCAACAAAATATGTGAATATAATCAAAGCGCTATATGACAATGCAAGATGTTGTGTTAGAACAAATAAAGGGAATACAGAATGGTTTACAGTAGAAACAGGGGTTAAACAAGGCTGTATTATGTCACCACTACTTTTTGGAATAGCTATTGATTGGGTTATGAGAAACTATACCCACAATGAACAATTGGGTATAAAATGGACAAATGGAAAATTCCTGGGGGACCTGGATTTCGCAGATGATGTAGCATTCTTAAGTTCAACACCAAGACAATCCCAAGAAGCAATAAATAATTTGTGTCATCTCTCGGTTAAAATAGGTCTCCAAATAAATGCCTCTAAAACTAAAGCTATGAACTTTTCTAACGAGACCTTTGATATCATCTTGAACGGGGAAAAACTACAGAAAGTTGAAAGTTTCAATTATTTAGGCAGTAAAATGACTCAGGATGGTGACACAACAAGAGAAATCCATACTAGAATTGCTTTGGCAGCTAGCGCCTTCAATAGATTATCTAACATTTGGAAATTACGATCATTGAATATACATACCAAGCTTCGTCTGTTTAATTCAAATGTTATTCTCAGTGTTAACATACGGCTGTGAGAGTTGGAAAATAACAAAATCATTGGAGAACAAGCTGAATACATTCGAGAACAAATGTCTTAGAAAACTCATGAACATCAGTTGGAAAGAATTCAAGACTAATCGACAAATAAGAGAAGACTCTAGGCAGAAATATGTCTCCGACTATATAAGGAAAAGACGATGGTCATATATCGGTCATGTCCTACGAATGCAAAACAACAGAATACCACTACAGGCGCTCACTTGGGTTCCTGAGGGTAAGAGGAAAAAAGGAAGACCAAAAGAAACACTCAGAAGAACAATAATAAGAGAAGGAAGAACGTTGGGCCTAAATAATGTGCAAGAGCTAAGAGGAGTGGCGTCACAACGAACAACCTGGAGAGCACTGGTTTCTGCCTTATGCGCCGTGTTTGGTGCTTAAAGAATTTATTATTATTATTATTACATTGTAGACGAGCGTCCAATTGGCAGAGTAGCTACGGCGCTTGTTTCTCAAAGCAAAGTTACAAGGTTCGAAACACGTTCCAGTCTACCCAGCTGCAAATTAACACAAATAAAGAACGTAATACAGTGTTTTAAAAATCATAGAAGAATATAAACAATACAATATTAACAGACCGCGGAGTTTCCGTCTGTGATTATTTCTTTATTTTTCCAGATGAGGATCAAACAAATAGATATCACGTGATAACCAATCTCATAATAATATCAACTTTACTTTCTTGCGTCGAACTGCCTGCAAGGGTAGCAACCTGTCTTAGCTTTATCGATCAAAGAAAATTCTAGAGTTACTGTACTTTGAAATTGCTCCAATCAACGATTGTTTATATTTCACAGTTCGCTATACCGCGTTTTTATATACTTATTCCTGACCGCCATGTCTTTAATATTTGAACACGCGCCCTAATATAACCGACTGCTTCAGTGTCTAGGTTGAACGGTGCGCGCCTCACCAAAATGAGGCAACTTTTTTTTAAAAACCCGTTTTTCAGACTTTACAGAAGCAATTTTACTCTCTCTCTCTCTCTCTCTCTCTCTCTCTCTCTCTCTCTCTCTCTCTCTCTCTCTCTCTCTCTCTCTCTCTCTCTCTCTCTCAACAACCCATCCTTATAATCGTATTCCTTTTCGCTCCCTATCGAGCATGGAGCCACCACTGCAGCTGGCTCCCTTGCAGGAAGCCTGCACCAATCATTCACGTGCTCTCTCTGTCTTTCTCTCTGTCTCGCTGTCTCTCTGTCTCGCTCTCTCTGTCTTGCTCTCTCTCTCGCTCTGTCTCTGTCTATCTCTCCATCTCTCTCTGTCTCTGTCTGTCTCATTTCTCGCTCTGTCTCTCTCTATCTCTCTGTCTGTCTCTCTCTGTCTATCTGCATGTCTGTCTCTCTCTATCTCTCTGTCTGTCTCTCTGTCTCTCTGCCTGTCTGTCTCTCTCTATCTCTCGGTCTCTATCTCTGTCTCTCTTCCTCTCTGTCTCTCTCTCTCTGTCTCTCTCTATCTCTCTGTCTCTCTTTCTACCTCTCTGTCTCTCTCTATATCTATGTCTCTATCTCTCTGTTGCTCTCTATCTCTCTCTGTCGCTCTCTATCTGTCTCTCTCTCTCTGTCTCTATGTCTCTCTCTATCTCTCTATTTGTGTCACTCTCTGTCACTCTATGTCTCTCTGCCTCTCTCTATCTCTATCTCTTTGTCTCTCTTTCTATTTATGTCTCTCTGTCTCTCTCTGTCCCTCTGTATCTCTCTGTATATCTGTCTCTCTCTGTGTCTCTCTGTGTCTCTCTGTATGTCTCTCTCTGTCTCTATCTCTCTATATATCTCTATATATATATATATGTCTCTGTCTATCTCTGTCTATCTCTGTGTCTCTCTCTATATGTCTCTCTCTGTCTCTCTATATATCTCTGTCTCTCTCTATCTCTCTTATCTCTGTGCCTGTCTGTATCTCTCTGCCTCTCTCTATCTCTCTATCTGTCTCTCTGACTATCTCTCTGTGTCTCTCTCTTTCTCTGTCTCTCTATGTCTCTGTCTCTCTCAGTCTATCTATCTGTCTCTCTCTGTGTCTTTCTGTCTCTCTCTGTGTCTTTCTGTCTCTGTCTCTCACTCTCTCTCTGTCTGTCTCATTTCTCGCTCTCTCTGTCTCTCTCTGTCTCTCTCTGTGTCACTCTCTGTCTCTCTCTGTGTCACTCTGTCTCTCTCTGTGTCACTCTGTCTCTCTCTGTGTCACTCTGTCTCTCTCTGTGTCACTCTCTGTCTCTCTCTGTCTCTCCGTCTCTCTCTGTGTCACTCTCTGTGCCACTCTCTGTGTCACTCTGTCTCTCTCTGTGTCACTCTCTGTCTCTCTCTGTCTCTCTCTGTGTCACTCTCTGTCTCTCTCTGTGTTACTCTCTGTCTCTCTCTGTCACTCTCTGTCTCTCTCTGTGTCACTCTCTGTCTCTCTCTCTCTGTGTCACTCTCTGTCTCTCTCTGTGTCACTCTCTGTCTCTCTCTGTGTCACTCTCTGTGTCTCTCTGTGTCTCTCTCTGTCTCTCTCTGTCTCTCTCTGTGTCACTCTCTGTCTCTCTCTGTCTCTCTCTGTGTCACTCTCTGTCTCTCTCTGTGTCACTCTCTGTCTCTCTCTGTCTCTCTCTGTCTCTCTCTCTGTCTCTATCTCTCTATATCTGGCTTGGCCATGTTAACCGCAAGGAAGATGGTCGCATCCCCAGGGATATTTTCTACGATCAACTGGCAAGTGGCAGAAGAACAGTCGGGGCGACCGATCTTTGAGGTTCAAAGATGTGTGTAAGGCAGACATGAAGGCCAGAAGACAAACAAAACGGTGGTAGTCGAAAGGCAATTTTATCATGCACAACAAATCGCTTAAGAATTCACCGCTGCTAGAGCACGTGAATGCTTGATACAGGTTTCCTACAAGGGAAGCAGATACAGTGGTGGGTCCATAAGGAACGGAAAATATAATTGATGATGATACATATCTATGTGAAATATGATAAATTTGTCCCCTACAACTTATTTATGTACACAGTATAGGAACAGCGCTGGTAAATTTCTTCCCTAACAACTATTAATAACATAGGGGCTCTGATAATATCCACCCCCCGACAACTGTCTACTGCACGTGCACGATACCACAGACAAACGTCTCGGCCGCGCACAGGAATGATTGAGAACTAGACGGGATGCGCGAGACCCAATAACTGTTGTTGTCTGCCAAATCCCAACATTACTGCGTCATCAAAAGTTGTGCTTTCCTAGGGAGGAGACCAGACGACATGACTGATAGATAAGTACCCAAACAGATTAAGGTCAACCGCATTTTATCGAAAGCAATTCCCTTAACAAAATAGCCAAGCTGGAAAGACCAGAGTGGGTTTCGCTTCCTTTCCTTGCGAATAGATTTTTCACACACAAGAGATAACTGTTAGGTGCCTTGTTATTTCATTACGATATCAATAAAGCAAGATACGGAGATAACTCATAATAGATACAGCTATAAGAATGTATACTACTCGTCAAAAGTCAAGGGCCACCCTATTATTTTCAATACACTTTTATATAAGCGCATAGAATGATTAAATGAAGGAAGTTTTTAGTAAAAATGGGTGCAATATCTTCCTCTGACAGTCCTCTATGCCCGTTAAGCATAAAAACAACTCACCGACTACCATGGTGATCACGTGCAATTTGGTTTACTGACCATAAATTCACATTTTCAATCTGTTTTTTTAAACTTCCGTACAACAAAATAGGTGAAGTAATCGTGCTGATTGACATTCCACGTGCAATGGCGACTTTTCGTGAATAGAGTTCACTCTTAATCATCACTTGCAAAAACCATGCCACCGAGAAAAAGTCTTGACAGCTTACAAAGAATGAGGGCTATAGCGTGGGTTGAAAGTGGTTTATCTCTCCATGAGGTTGCTAGACGGCTTGCAGTGTCACACTCTACTATCCAAAGAATTTTGGAGAGATTTCAGGCCACAGAAAGTGTGGAGGATCGCCACCGGCCAGGTCACCCTAGATGCACCAATAGACATGATGACCTGTACCTCTTGTTGTCAGCCCTGCGCCATCGAACAGTGACTTGTTCCACTCTAAGATGTCAGCTGAGACAAACTGTAAACGTTAATGTCAGTCAAAGCACCATTCGCAGACGTTTACATGAATTTGGACTGGCTGCTCGACATCCTGCAGTCAGAATCCCTCTTACTCCTGCTCATTTCAGAGCCCGTGTTGCTTGGTGTCGCGAGCACATCCGATGGACAAGGCAACAATGCAGTCTCATGGTCTGGGGAGGCTTCTACAGACACGGCAGGACCCCACTGTACATCATCCATGGCAACTTGACCGGCCCAAGATACCAGAACGAAATCTTGAGACCAATTGTTCAGCCTGCTCTGGAGGCCATAGGTGGTAATGCCATCCTCCTAGATGATAACGCTCGACCCCATCGAGCTCGTGTGGTGAATGAGTTTATTCAGAAACATGGGATCATCAGGATGGCGTGGCCAGCTCATTCACCTGACCTTTCTCCGATTGAGCACCTCTGGGATGTCCTTGGTCGAAGATTGTCAACAAATCACCCCGTGCCAATGGATGTTGCACAGCTGACTGCATTTCTGCTTCAGGAATGGCAAGCTGTTCCTCAGGATACTCTTCGGACCCTTGTGGACTCGATGCGTCTACGCTGTCTTGAATGCCTTGCTGCAAACGGTGGTCATACCGGATTTTGAAATGTCTATTTGTCCAATATCTATTGTGTGACTTTTGAAAAGGTGGGTGACACACTTCACAGCTTCATTGTGTTTGAATGTGTGTTTCCATTTCTTTACGTGACATGTCAATTTGGTATTCAATAAATGCCGTTTTGACTGATACCAATTACGTTTATATCAGATTTGTTTTATGGTTTCAACCAAGGTTTGTCTAAGTGGCCCTTGACTTTTGACGAGTAGTATATTTGTTGTTTAAGTAAATTATGACAAAATTAAATCAGCAGAAGTCAATAAAACTGATTTTTAAAAAGCCAGTGCAGTGAAGGAAAGCGAAAGAGAGGCCTACCAAAAACTTCTTGGCGGAGAACTGTGGAGGCCGAGATACAAAGAATGAACCAGAGCTGGGGCACTGTACGCGGGAAAGATGGCCGCCAACCGAACAAAGTGGAGGCAGTTTGTTGCTGCCCTACAAGACGCCACCAGGCTTAATGGTCACTGACTGCTTTGACAGTCGGCAGCTAAGGATCAAATAAGAAGAAGAAATGCAGTGACTTACCAACTGCCACAACTCAATCATCAGAATATCGGTATAAAAACTAAATGGCCGCTGGTAAACAGTGTACTCTTACTACCTCTATATTGTAAATGTCAAACAGTGGTCATAGGCAGAGTGGATAGTGGCGATTCGCTCCAGTGGCTAGGCGGTGGGTGCCGTTCGGAAGGTCCTGGTTCGATTCCCGGTTAGCCTATCACTTCTGTTGTTTTTCTGTTGTCTGGTCTTCTACTTCTTTATTTCTCACTGAGTGCCTGATAACATACCTTGTGTGTTGTTTGTTTGTTTATTTACTCAAACAGTGGTCCCTGATCAAAGCACAGGGGTGGGAAAACATCACATTCTTTGAAATGAGATGCTTAAGCCATTAATGTTACCAGGAGAGACAGAATTAGAAATGGTAACATCAGAAAAATTGTAGAAACTACATTCTGCATCAAGCATATACAGAGATATACATTAAGTGGTTTGACCATCTCATGGGAACAGATTTTAAACACAGAAAGATGGAAAACCCGAGGCCTGTACACAGGAAATAAATAAATATTACACACATAAGTATGTTACAGGCCCTCGTGAGAAATAAAGAAGTAGAAAACTAGACAACAGAAAAAAACAACAGAAGTGATAGGCTAGCCGGAGAATCGAACCCAGGGACATCGAACGGAAACATAGCCTAGCTACGGATGCGATACACACTATCCTCCCTCTCAACTAGGTGCCTAGTAATTTATCGGGCTTTGTTCTCAGGAATAAATAAATATTACACGCATAAAGGTATATTAAAAAGTTTTCGTTAAAAGATCTATTAACTTGAAAACAAAAACATTTATACTGTTGTGTCACCAGATGAACTATTATAATCCACATCGTAGTTGAAGTGCTTGAGGTGAAGCAACACTTATACAGGCTACTAAATTAAAGACAAAACACAATTACTGGTCTTCAAATATAAAGTTTCTTTAATATCGTGTGGGCCATCCACTTCTGAAGTTTCACACCCCAAACGCGAGGCGGAAGTTGCGCAGTGAGCGAGAAATTCGAGATACAAACGACGACACAAACGTGAGACAAGAGACATTCCTATCTTAGCACATTTCGTGTGAGCATTCTCACAGTGCTCTTTGCTCGTGCCTTATCTCCATTGTGAGAACAGGGATTGCGATATTCTTAAATTTCCTAAACGTGGGAAAATGTATTTGTACGCAAGAAAATATTAGAGGGAGAAAGAGGTACTGTAAACGAGAAAAAGGATAACGTATGGGTATCAAACAACGTCGTCACGAGATAAGACTGACATAACAAAAAAAATGAAATACAAAATAAACAAAGAAGGGAACATAGTTATGCAACTGTGAATCATTTTTTTCTTAAAACATGTTAGCAGTGGGGTAAACAGTATGCCAGGAAGTTCGCCAGTCGACATATGTAGCGAATTGGCAACGTAAGTGTGACGAACTGGGATATCAGCTGTGGAATGATCGTGAACAAAAACTTCATGAACAAAAATATTTGTGGAAAAAAAATATTTACTCTGAAAATACGTATACTGATATTTCTGACCTCTTCTGAAAACACGGGCTGTTCTTGCATTTCCATATAACTCAATAGGCTTATAAAATTCAAACACTCAGTCAACTCTAAACTTTTTGGCCAGACAGAGAGATTGCATGGTTTTACAATGATATTTCATCGTCAGATTCGTTGATTTGTGTCTGACTCTATACGCATGAAAAATGACTGAATAAAGTTATTTTAAAAATTTCAGACTCCCCCCCCCCCCTTTTTCGCGACATCTATGCTCGACTATAAAATACTTTGGCCACATAAAAAAAGGCATAACACCTTGCAGAAGACCATAATAGAAGGGAGAGTTGAAGGCCTCAGGAGCCGTTCAGGTTATTCTAGCCCCTGGTCGACGACACTCACTCAAATTTCCTCGCCAGGGCTCGAATTATTCCAGTCCCAAGTCCCGGTCGACGACACTCTTTCAAATGTATTCGCCAGTGCTCGAACCTGGATCACCCGATCGCCAGCGCAGTGTGGTAACCATTACACCAGCGCGGCTCCCGAATGATAAATGAATTTTGATTATTCGTGTTGTAACAGTGAATCAAGGGAAAGGTGTTTTATTGTTCAGTTTTGTTTCGTGTGAAATTACAAAGTGTTATTTATGGCCAAGAAGCGTGTTTGATTGGTCAGTGCGTAAGAACGAAATGAGTGTGTGGTATTAAAAGTAACAGTTTTCTATATCAATCAGGATTTCAGCTGCCCAAGTAACATATGCCTTTGCAGCCCTCTACAAACACAAGCGACGGTCTCTTGTCACATGCCATCACTTCAAGGTCTTTCTTTGTCTTTTTCGGGGGTCGAAATGGCTAAGACTTATGGCGTCCGCCTCGAATTCTAGAGGTACCGGGTTCGATTCCCAGTACAGAGAACATAATTTTTGTGGAAATGTTTTTTCTGAACCAGTGGTCCTAATGATGTCATACTACCCGTTGGTCTCATGGATAGTGAGATCGGATGCCTGGCCTTCTTTAATAATGGTGAAAAAATAAGAGTTCCCATGTGCAAGCTGCGCACGTTAAAAATCTCTCGGAAGTTGGAAATCGTAAAGAATAGGCCATAAGACCGCTGCCTTGGCAAAATTTAAAAATTAGAAACCCACCCACCACAAAAATATTGATAGACTGTGATTCCTTTGTATACACATTAGGATTCTTGCCGGTGATACGGAGTTCGTGTTCACTGTGCTGAGATTCTCCTTGTGTGATCTAATGGAGGAAATCAGAGCACTGATGGATTGTCTGTGAGCAATGAAGATAGTCCTTAAAACAAAATCAATCCATGTCTTCTTGATAATTTTCACTTCTGTCTGCAGTTCTTGTCTACGTGTCTGTGTGTGTGTCTGTGTGTGTGTGTCTGTGCGTGTGTCTGTCTCTGTGCGTGTGCGCGTCTGCGTCTGTGTGTGTGTGTGTCTGTCTCTGTGCGCGTCTGCGTTTGCGCGTGCGTGTGCGTGTATGTGTGTGTGTGTGTGTTTGTGTGTGTGTGTGTGTGTGTGTGGTCTACCTCTATTTCTCTGACGCTGAGGATTCTAGAACATCAACTGCCTGGAAGAAAGCTATCAACAAGTTTTCCTCAATGTATGTCCAATCTAATACACAAAATAATACAGATGAAAAACCTATGGCAAGCCACAAGCAAAGAAACAAAGTTACAACTGATCAGAGCATGTATATTCCCAGTAGCAACATACAGTTGCAAAAAAGATTACGTCATTCGAAATGAAATGCTACAGAAGGATGTTGAGAATACCCTGGACAGAAAAAAAGACCAACAGAGAAGTACTGCACTCACTAAATGTAGAGGAAAATTGGCTCCTAAATACCATCGCAATAAGGAAGCTGAAATTCTTCGGTCATATAAAAAGACATAATAGTCTGGAAAAATTGGTAATGGAAGGCATGGTCCCTGGAAAAAGGGGAAGGGGACGACCTAGACGACGGTGGATCCAGGACATCACAGAGAGTCTGAACATGTCTTTGGAAGATGCAGGTCGACTTGCCCAAAATCATGATGCGTTCAGAACAGCCGTAATGAAGACAACGTTCTGGAGAGAATATGTCACATGATGATGTCCAATCTATCGTCTGCACATTTTTCTCATCTCTTGTTCCACTAGTTGCTTGTTTAGTTCTTGCCAATATTTCCTCGTTCGTGACCCGTGTGTTACTGGGGCAAGCTTAGTGTGCAAAGTTTGGAGAAGTCACTTGAGCCCTAGGCGTAATTCGTTGGCTTTGACTTGTTTGACTGCATGCAGAAGCATCTCACGATGGACCCGGTGATAGGCAGGGGAAGCTGAGAAATGGCTCTGTGCAGGATGTGACAATTCTTTGGGACATCCCAGAACCAGAGTACAGTATTTTGGCTCTGCATAGTTGCAGAGGCCCCTTGGATGGCGAGGAATCCACAGTATGCCCACGCACTTCTTACTCCTAGCTTAGGACCAAATGTGACGATTCTTTAAATGCATGCCAAGCTGGAGAAGATAGTACCAAGGAGTCTTCAACTTAGTATTGGTTCTTAAAGAGCGAGAAGCTCAGCAGCCCTAGTTAAGCAATAACAACAACTGGGGCCCGAAGGGGGAGCAAAGAATAGTACGCATGTCGTAAGACAAGTGCCTTAAAAGGGTTTAGAATGAGACCAGCTACCACATGTTTTAGAAAAGATAAGCCCAGCAAACGTTACAGCTGTTATTATTGTGAAAACAGAAGCCATCAACATTTGAAATGCGTACAGTTAAAATGGCATCCTTGGTTTGGTGGCAGGCAGGCAGGCAGGCAGGCAGGCAGGCAGGCAGACAGACAGACAGATAGATAGATAGATAGATAGATAGATAGATAGATAGATAGATAGATAGATAGATAGATAGATAGATAGATAGATAGATAGATAGATAGATAGATAGATAGATAGATAGATAGATAGATAGATAGATAGATCAGAATAAATAAAACTGTGGGATAAAAAGACCAAGAAAAACGTATAAATGATTTAAAGACATAACTTAGAAACATTATTGCACATTAGAAAAACCTAAACAAACACACACATATACAAACACGCACATATACAAACACGCACGCACACACAGGTACAAAGATAGAAACGCCGAAGAGGAGCGAACATGACACAAGGCGCCAAACGTTGATCTCAATGAAGAAGGAAGGTAACAATTTTCTCTGAGGAAAAAAGACCGAACACGTAACACAATGTCTTCCATGCGGACGGCAGACGCCGTAACAATTTCCAGCATCAACATACTCCAGGTTGCAATCCTTAATCACGGCATGCTGGGAGAAGTCGTGGAGGCGCCTGTTAAACCTTATACCCCTTCTGTAACCTTATGAGTAATGACGTTACAATACTAGTCGCGTCCTGTGTCTTGAAATTACGACTAAAAGTTGCGCCGACTTACAAACAAATGAACAATACACATGATGAAAAACACAAGGGCTGAGAGTTATAACATAATACACTTAGCAAGCATTTTATGTAGTTGGCGTCTGCCTGAGATATAAAATATTTTCCGCCAGTTAACGAGCTCACAAGCAATAGTCAGCAATAACTATAAAGTATAATCGCATTTTTTATCCAGCGTTCAATGCAACAGAACCACAAAACTAGTTGCAAAGAAGAGATCAAGTGATAATTCTTAGACAGAGAATCGGCCATTGCAGATTCGAATAACGTCTGTTTAGCAAATTTGAAATCGGACAGACAGAAATGTGTCTATGTGGAGAGGACAGACAGAAATGCGTCTATGTGGAGAGGACAGACAGAAATGTGTCTATGTGGAGAGGACAAATAAAGAGAAGAACATGTCCTTCAAGACTGTTGGTTCCATCGGAGAAGCAAACTGGCAGTATGACCTTCTCTAACCCAGCTGAGGCAGAAACTGTATAATGACGGTCTGCCAACATTATAAAAGAGATGGATGTGGTTATTTGAGAGTGAAGAAGAAAACTGTGTTTGATCTATATCCAGGTATCTAGAAGTTTGAGAAACAGACAGTGGGTAAGATGGCAGAACGATTCAGACATTGAAGGGATATGCTTAGACAAAACAAAAAAATCCGAACAACAATGACTCGGGTTTGAGAAGATAGAAATCAAGTGAGATTTGAGAAAACAGAGCCATCAGTTCAGAAAGGTAAAGGCAGTCCAAAATAGAACAGTTTAAAACAAGTCAATAGATTCAAATACCTGGACACATTAATAACGTCGGATGAAAGATGCATCTCAGAAGTGAAGAGTAGCATGACCCAGGCCAAAGCAGCGTTCTATAAAATGAAATTATTTTGCGCAACAATTATTTGTCAAATGGAAGTAAGAAAGAGAAGTCTTCAGTGTTATATCGAACCAATCCTGATATACGGAAGTGAACAATGGGCAATTAGTAGATAATCGCGTGTGTTATCTGTGTGGCATAGATTAATGCGCGTAAGCGCGCAGTAAATTGAGTGGTTAGGCCAGGGCTTATAAAAAGGGGTAGCAAGCGGCGAAACCGGTCTATGTTTGAGAGAGCCGCCCAGTGAGAACAGACTAAGAAGACACACAAGAACGAAGCTGTAAATGCCTTGAGCACACAGTCTATGAACACTGACTGGGTGTTCGTTTGATTGTTCGTTTGATTGTTTGTTGGATTGTTTGTTTGGTGTTCGGTTCTGTTCGGTAGAATTAAATGTTGATCTGCATAAGGCTTTGGGTTGCTTGAATTGTTAAGTCTGCTGCTGAGAGGGTTGCAAGCAACCAATAATTGCAACCCCTGTCAAACGATCCTTTATAAATTTTCTTGGTGCACGGGCTTTGGGTGTGAGGTACCCCTAGCGCCCCTGTCACAAGTGGCGTCGTCGGCAGGATTGACAGACAGCACGCAGTGAAGCAACTCTTCAGCAATCAGAGCAGCAACAGCCGAAACAGTAGAACACCCAGTTCAGTGCAAGGCGAGGGACGGGATCATCCAGTTTGTCAAGATTTCTAGTCAACTCTAATGGCAACAAGATGGCGGCACGCAACACACGTGCTGCTAGTAGAACTGATAACGAAGATGTGGCTGAGGTGGATGACCCTGTAGTAGGGCTGGATCGTCAACCAGAACGAGTACAGTACATCGTGGTACCTACTCACAAGAGAGTGCGGTGCTTCGGGGAGCGCACGGGTCCTACGGCTGAGGAATATGTCAGAGAGGTGAGAGCTGCCTGGAGAGTAGGGATGATGAGTAAAGAGGACCAGGCAGATGTTATTCTTGACAGTGTGACCCCATGTGTCCGTAGGGAGCTGAGGATTCAGGCTGATGACGGTGACCCAGAAGCAATGCTACATTCCATTCTTAGGGTGTATGGGGAGCGTCGGAGCATCCCAGAAGTAATGGCCGCGTTCTACTCTACCCGGCAAGGTGCAAGGGAGTCTCTTTGGGAATTCTCCCATCGCATTCACGAGGTGTTTGAAAGTGTTGTAAGGGCACAAAAGCAGAACAACGTCACTCCTTTGGCGCCATCCTTTCTTCGTGACCAGTTTGCTGCTTGTCTGAGAGATGACCTACTAAGAAAGCTTGCAAAGGAAATGATCATCAAGGAGCCTACAGCATCGTTCACGTCGGTGAGGGACTATGCCCTACGGTTTTTGGAGACTGAACCCACTTCTGGGGCTGGTGTTGCCAGTGTCGAAGCAGCTTCGGGGGCTGGTGTTGCCAGTGTTGAAGTGGCAAGAACAGAGACTGTGTCAGATACGCATGCATTAAACGCAGAAGTAGAGCGGCTGAGAGCACAGGTGGCTCAATTAGAGGCTAAAATTGATGCGATGTCTCAGGAGCAGGGGAGACGTACCAGGACAGTTCGTTGTTTTAGATGCAGAGAACTAGGCCACGTACAGAATCGATGTCCACATGGCAGCCAAGTGTCCCCAGGGCCCGCTTCCTAAGCGATGTTTCCATTGTAGGTCCCCGGACCATTTGATATCGGTTTGCCCATCAAAGAGCGCCCTCTCTAAGCGTACCAACACATCTACATTGCCGTCACAGTGCAAGCCAAGAGATGGCCGTGGCAACTGTCACCATAAGGGCGCCGGGAAAAGTGGTCGGCATTTAGAGGAGGAGACTCATCTAAAACTCGTTGAAGGACACGTTTCCAGGCTACGAGGGGCGCACGTAAGAGCAGAGCCACCGTTGCAGAGTTTTGCAGCAGTCCGGAAAGAGAGATGTTGTAGTGGATTTTGATGGTATTGTATGGTGGTGTTATCACCTAGTGTGATGCGTGAGGTCAGCTGTGAAGGCTCCTGAGATAATTGTAACTGTGAATATACAGAAGGCTCTTTCGTGCTACCACTTTATGACCTCACACATATCTTTTTTTACTAATGAATGTGGCTACGTTAAAATCTAGGGTACTGAATGCAATGTGTTGTATGGACATATACACACACCCACAGATATTAATTAAGTCTAATACTATCAATAAAATTTATAACACAATGAACTAAATTCAGCTGGTTAAATTTAGAATAGAAAATCTTTTTTTTTAAAATTTATTTGTTCTGAACCAAGGTTTTATTTTGGCCAGAACTTATGCAAAGATTTTGAAATTTATGAATGAATGGCATGAATAAATGGCATGTTAAATGAAAGATGTTTACATATGCAATCTTCAAGATTAATTATAGTATTACTGTTCGTAATGTTAATTTTCCTGGGAAAACTATGAATGGATGTGCTGTTGGGGTGGCTTCATCCCTCCCTGTTTATGCCTACACAGCATTGTCCATTAATGATGGAAGGAAATGGGATGCTTCAGTAGTAAATTCTCTTGGGTGCTAGTTTTATGAAGTTGGTGTGAGGAATGGCAAAAAAAGCTCGTCTGAGCGCGGATAATATGATTGTCTGTGGCCAATCAATGCCTAATAATAATTAATTTTTTAAGCGCCAAATTTCCTACATAAAGCAGAAACCAGTGCTCAAATTCAAATTTCCTACACTAAAGTCATTTCAGTCATGCTTCAGTCAAGTATGGATTTTTATCTGTTAGTCTGTCCGTCTCTACTTGCGTTTTCACAAAAACGTACTTGATTTTTGAACCAACCTTTCTCTCCCCTCCAAAATTTTGTCGATAAAAGTTATTTTTAGACACAGCTTCCACCAATATCCCTTCTCTTCCATGCTAAGTAGATTTGAACACCTGCGTCTCAAGGTCGCGATTTTTTGTGCAAATAGCGACACTTTTGATTCAATGCAGTCTTTCGCTGTTGTGAACAACACTGTCTTTTGTCATTATTTTCATTATTATCTATCCGTCTGTAAAATTAAAAACATATTATTTCACTGCTCAGAATGGGCCATCCGGCCAGCTAATTTTTATATTCCTAACATTAATATTAAGAAAAGTTACTTTTTAAATTTTGTAATATTTCAAGCATCTGCGTTTAGCCGCTGAATTCAAATCAAAGGCTTGGTATCGCAAAAGCGTCCGTTTCCGTACCTCGTGTCAATTTGGGGACGTGAATTTTTTCCTCCGTTTCCCCCCCCCCAAGTGCGTCTCCTTAGCCTTGCTAGTCTCACGCAATTTTTTTCAGTCATTTTTTTTTTCCTTTTGATCCGCCGTTCTCATCCCTCCAAATGGTAACCGTTTTGATTTCCCGTCTAACAAATCAATTTTTATGGAGGGTGATGACCCGCGGTCAGGGCGATCATGTACTATCAGCAGCTTACGCGTTATGTTTTTATCCCTACATTTTATCCTTTGGAGATATTTTTACGTTGTATCACTTGTTAATTTTATGACACATCTCCCCACTTGAAAACATGCCTACGGCAAGTTCTAAAACCAGTGATACACATAGATAAAATCTCTCCTCCCGTCTGCCATTACTCTAATTTTGATCACAGGGGTGCCGACTGAGGAAATCTGCACCGACATTCAATTTGCCTGGGATATATTGGATACTAAACTGATAAGGTTGAAGCAATAAAGACCACCTCAGCAATCTTGCGTTTTCATGCTTAGCCTGAGATAAGAATACGAGAGGCTGATGATCCGTCTCCACCACAAAAGTCCTACCATACAGATAGATTTGAAACTTCTTTATTGCCCAGATTAACGCTAAACATTCTTTTTCGCTTGTGGAGTATCCTTGTTCCGCCTTATTCAATTTGCGGCTTGCATAAGCGACTGGTTTCAGTTCCCCATCAGGTGAAGATGATCTTTGCAACAAAGCCCCTCCGAGTCCTACATTACTTGCATCGGTTCTTAAGACAAAGTCCTGTGTCAAATCAGGCAGTTTGAGAATAGGCCTGCTAGTGAGTTTTTCCTTTAACTCTTGGAACGCTAGTTCACATTGTGCAGTCCAAATAATTTTATCTGGAAGTCCCTTGCGAGTCAGATCAGTCAGAGGAGCACAAATAGCGTTAAAATTTTTTGATGTATTTCTGATAAAATCCGCATAACGACACGAATGATCGCACGTCCTTTTTTGTTTGTGGTCTAGGTGCTCTCTGCAGTTTTTCCAAGTTCTTGGGGTCAGGGGTCATGTTACCCTGATATACAGTGTGTCCCAAGAATTCCAACTCTTTGCATCCAATACAACATTTTGTTGGCCTAGCAGTTAAGTTCGCCTCCCGAAGTCTATTAAATAACATTTCTAGAGCTTCAATGTGTTCTTCAAATGTCTCTGTGGCGACGAGAATATCATCCATGAAATTCGTGATACATGGGTTATTCAGGGGATCCAACAATTTGCGCATCATCCTTGAAAATACACTCGGAGCATTTTTCAGTCCGAATGGTAGCATATTGAATTCATAATGTCCATCCGAAGTGCTAAAAGCCAAATAAGGTCTCACTTCAGGCTTCACTGGGATCTGGTAATAGCCTTTACTAAGATCCACCTTTGAAAAGTATTTTGCCTTGTTCAGTCTGGCAAATAACTGTTTTGTGTCTGGTAATGGATCCACTTGTCCTTCTGTGACAGCATTCAGTTTCCTGTAATCTATGCACAGTCTGTGTTCCCCAGACGGTTTTCTCAACAAAACGACACTAGAACTAAAAGATGATTCACTGTGCGAAATAATCCCCTCCTTCAGCAAATAATCTATTTCTTCCTTCAATGCCTTCTCCTTCGCAAACGGAATAGAATAGGCTCTCATACAGATTGGGTTTGAGTCTACCAGTTTCATGTCATACTGTAGCAAATTTGTATGGCCTGGTTTATCTGTTAGTACATCTGTATGTTCCTCCAGAACCTGTTGAACTCTCTCCCTCTGGTTTTTAGTCAGGTGCTTACTGACTTTTACCTGTGTTGCTGTTTCACAAGGATGTAATGGGTATTCATGTGAGGTGAGTGGTTCCTTTTGCATCTGGGTTGCAATAGCCAAGGTCAATAAGGGGGTGCTTTCCTGGAGTGGTCTGTCCAGATACTTCTTTAATAAGTTTACATGATAAACTTTCTCCTTCCCCTTTTTGTCAATTTTATAGTTTGTTCTAGACACCTTCTCTAGAACCGTATATGGACCTTGCCAACCAATTTGTAATTTATTCTGGCTACCGGGTAGTAGAAGAAGCACCTTCTCTCCCACAGCTAGTTCTCGGTCCTTTGCCTTCCTATTAAAATATGCTGCATGTTTCTTCCTGGCTTGTTTCAAATTATCATTTGCCAGTTTCCATCCAGCTTTCAAACGAGTGGTCAGTTCGTTCACGTATTGATAAGATGAGGTAACAGGTTCTTCCGCCTTCTCATCCGTCCAGGTCCTTAATAAAGCTACATCTGGATCTTTAATTTATCATACTTATTTTTCATGGAACCCATCGGGTCCCGTCCATTAGAAGCTTTATAATGAGGACTTTTCTTCCTAGAATCATCACTCACAAATCGACCACTACCAATTTTTTTCTGGGGTTTGTCTCCCCACTTTAGATTGCTTATGAGAGATCTTCGCTCTCTTGTCTGTTCTTCCAGTTTATATAAGTCTGACCGAGGGATTGTCATCTTATCCTGGGTAAAATTTCTTCTTTGTACTCTTCGCATAGTGGCCATGTTAATCCATTCAAGTGAAGACTGGGTGTGAAAAGGGGGCTCCCATTCCACTTTGTCTACCCGAGTATAATTAGTTTTCCTTTCAGGCCTAAAGTTGCCCCGTGGCGTTTCTAGGTCCTGCACATATTTTCCCTTTGTGGGTGTTCCCTCATGAAATACGCCACATGCTTCTACAAAGTTTTCAACATCGACATTTACGTCGGGCCAATAGTATTTTCGAGCAATCTTTTGGCAGATGGTACCGACTTTCTCATGGTCACCATCTTTTCCAACATGTAAGCTCCTTATTAAGTTTGCCCTATATATCTTGGGAAGAACTAACTGTCCGTGACCAGTGGATCTAGTTCCTGTCTTCCTGTATAATAGTTTGTTCTTCATGAAATATTCCCCCTTGCTCGGAGGTGTGTGGCATTTGGGCAATTTTTTAAAACATGGCTTGAGTGTCCTATCCTCAGCCTGCGCCTTTCTCATCTCCTCTGGATGAGCATTTATAGGTTCACCTTCTTCCTCCTTCTTCTGTGACCTGGTCTGCACTGTCGCCATGATCACAGGTTTCTCGGGATTCCCCAAGAAGACGTATCTACACCCCACTATCAGAGGGTAGATTGGTTCATCTATCACTGCTGCTCTGATTTCTCCTTCCACATAGCGAGTTTTCACCGTTATCCTTGCGATGGGAAGTGTCATGAGTGGTATGTCCTTAGTCGCCCCTTGTATTTCCACTGTTTCTGTGGTATACTGACTTGGGTCCACTAGGCTAGACTTCACAACTGAATCATAATCCAAACCTGTATCATAAAGGCACCTTATGGTGACCCCATTACAAATAACATCCTCACAAACTGGGGGGTGATAAGGTTCCTGTTGTCCATTAGGATTAACCTTTAATCTTTGCGTCCCCGACTTCATTGCAGCAATGTTTGAAGGTTTCCTTCTACAAAATTCGGTGTTATGGTTATCTTTCTTGCACCATTTACACCATCTTTTTCCTTGGTTCAACGGTTTTCTTTCATTGAACTTTTGGTCATTGAACTGTGAGTTTCTGTCGCGATAGTCATTTCTTGGCCGCTCAAAGTTTGTCCTACCTTTATTTCCCTGCTCTCTATTATCAAATTTATTAAATTGCTGTGGAGCTTTAAAAATTATCTATGTGCTTCTTTTTAGCACCACTTACCTCTGCCTGGGCTGCCTGATACCTCTCAGCGACATTTAAAACCTCTCCCAACTTCTCTGCACCTTGTTCCATGAGAAATTTTCTCATGTCTGGAGCCATGGACTCTCTCAATTGCTCAATCATGATCATTTCTTTAAGATCTTGGGTCTTCCCCAGAGCAGTCCATTTCTCCAAATAGGTTTCCAGTCTAGCAGAGAATTGGTGGTATGTCTCCCCAGACAACAGTTTGGCATTTCTAAATTTCTTACGATAAAATTCACCATTCTTCTCGTACCTTAATAACAAAGCCTGCTTTAACATGTCATAATTGTCTTGGTCTTCCCTGTTCATTTTAGCAAAGACTTCATAAGAAGTACCTCTCAGTCCTTGTGATAGCTTTAAACTCCACCTCTCTCTCTCTAACCCATATGTAGTAGCTAATAACTCAAAACGTCCTAGGTACCCCTCTATGTCATCGTCTTTTTCAACAAAATGGTCTAAATGAAACCCCATAGCTGAGTTTGAGGCTCCCAGACTGGGCGTAGCATCTGAGGCAAAAGGGCTGGCACCATTTTCAGGAGCCTGGCCTTGTAATTCCAGCTCCCTTAGTCGTAATTCGTGCTCCCTTTGCAACCTTCTATCTTCTGCCTCCCTTTTGGCCTTTTTATCTTCTGCCTCCCTTTCGGCAGTCAATGTTTTTTTCTTCTGCCTCCCTTTGCTGTCGTTTGTCTTCTGCCTCAATCTGCAGCCTCTTAATTTCTCTATCCGCCTCAATTTGTAACCTCTTCTCTTCAGCTACCTTTCTATCTTCCCTTTCAATATATTTATCACATTCAGTCGTTACATATTGAACCAAAACCTGACCATCCATTCCCATCTCCTTTGCGGTCAGCACAGCAGCTGATCTAAATTTTGCTAGCTCCGCCATACTTTTTAGACAATATAATAATATACAAGATAAATCTCTAACCAGTAAATACACTAAGTACTTCTTATGACTATAGTCTAACTAATTCTAACTAACCAGTTAACTAATTAATTATTACTGGCTGTGAAGATTCACCAACTTCTAATTGCCCTTTTAATTTAAAGGGACACTTTTAATTTTAAGGGAATTTTACAATTTTGTTCCCCTAATTTTATTTCTCCCACCAGGAGATCCTTATATTACTGTTTATGCTAATTATCCCGGACGAGCCCCCAATATATGTAGTGGATTTTGATGGTATTGTATGGTGGTGTTATCACCTAGTGTGATGCGTGAGGTCAGCTGTGAAGGCTCCTGAGATAATTGTAACTGTGAATATACAGAAGGCCCTTTCGTGCTACCACTTTATGACCTCACACATATCTTTTTTTACTAATGAATGTGGCTACGTTAAAATCTAGGGTACTGAATGCAATGTGTTGTATGGACATATACACACACCCACAGATATTAATTAAGTCTAATACTATCAATAAAATTTATAACACAATGAACTAAATTCAGCTGGTTAAATTTAGAATAGAAAATCTTTTTTTTTAAATTTATTTGTTCTGAACCAAGGTTTTATTTTGGCCAGAACTTATGCAAAGATTTTGAAATTTATGAATGAATGGCATGAATAAATGGCATGTTAAATGAAAGATGTTTACATATGCAATCTTCAAGATTAATTATAGTATTACTGTTCGTAATGTTAATTTTCCTGGGAAAACTATGAATGGATGTGCTGTTGGGGTGGCTTCATCCCTCCCTGTTTATGCCTACACAGCATTGTCCATTAATGATGGAAGGAAATGGGATGCTTCAGTAGTAAATTCTCTTGGGTGCTAGTTTTATGAAGTTGGTGTAAGTTCAGCAGGCCAGCTAGCCTACTTAACTTTGCCAGATTTGTTCTGGTGCCGGAATATGATGGCCCCACCTCTCCGTGCTTGAGCAATACACAGATGTTCTGTCGAAATGTACCCTGCACAGGTCCTCACTTCAATTATTAATCAGCATTCGACACCACCTTAGTGTCAAGATCGAACTCACAGCTCAGATTATGAATAAAGAACACAGAAATGCTAGCAAAACTCAGCTGAGCTGCTGGCTATAGTATGGCGTCCCTGAACTTATTTCAATTTATTTCATTTGGAAATCACCACACTTGAAATTTACTGTGTCTATCACTGGACAACTATTGAGGAATGGCAAAAAAGCTCGTCTGAGCGCGGATAATATGATTGTCTGTGGCCAATCAATGCCTTGGTTTTTTTTTAAATTCAAATTTCCTACACTAAAGTCATTTCAGTCATGCTTCAGTCAAGTATGGATTTTTATCTGTTAGTCTGTCCGTCTCTACTTGCGTTTTCACAAAAAACGTACTTGATTTTTGAACCAACCTTTCTCTCCCCTCCAAAATTTTGTCGATAAAAGTTATTTTTAGACACAGCTTCCACCAATATCCCTTCTCTTCCATGCTAAGTAGATTTGAACACCTGCGTCTCAAGGTCGCGATTTTTTTGTGCAAATAGCGACACTTTTGATTCAATGCAGTCTTTCGCTGTTGTGAACAACACTGTCTTTTGTCATTATTTTCATTATTATCTATCCGTCTGTAAAATTAAAAACATATTATTTCACTGCTCAGAATGGGCCATCCGGCCAGCTAATTTTTATATTCCTAACATTAATATTAAGAAAAGTTACTTTTTAAATTTTGTAATATTTCAAGCATCTGCGTTTAGCCGCTGAATTCAAATCAAAGGCTTGGTATCGCAAAAGCGTCCGTTTCCGTACCTCGTGTCAATTTGGGGACGTGAATTTTTTCCTCCGTTCCCCCCCCCCCCAAGTGCGTCTCCTTAGCCTTGCTAGTCTCACGCAATTTTTTTCAGTCATATTTTTTTTTCCTTTTGATCCGCCGTTCTCATCCCTCCAAATGGTAACCGTTTTGATTTCCCGTCTAACAAGTCAATTTTTATGGAGGGTGATGACCCGCGGTCAGGGCGATCATGTACTATCAGCAGCTTACGCGTTATGTTTTTATCCCTACATTTTATCCTTTGGAGATATTTTTACGTTGTATCACTTGTTAATTTTATGACAGATGTGACAAGCTGTCGTGTTCTACTCCACTACAGGTCGGAGAATTGGTGAAGAAGAGAATGCACGACGCTGAGAGATCCGAGATTCGTGATATGTGGTCAGAAGACGAGTACGTTGTAGTTCGTGCTCCCACAATGACAGGGAGTCCATATATCATCCAACGAATGGACAGAGCGAGTCCGAGCATTAGAGTAACCAGCAATGACCTGAGACGAAGTGAAGGAAAAGGTGATCCTCCAGATTTAGAGAATACGACTGAAGCGCATAGCTTAGTGCAGTTGTCGGGACGACAACAAAATCAGGCGGGGAATATGTGACAGCGCCATCTTGAGATCTGTCGTTCTCGGCGCTGGCCCCATCTGGGCAGTCATGTTGTCTATGTGGTTTAGTGCCTTTTGATCACGTTATCTTCAAGCAGATTTATTACAAGGCCATAATAAGCCTACATATTAGTTGTGTTTTTGCTCTAGTTGTGTATATCTGTGTTTTCATGCATTCTGGAGCATAATCGCGTGTGTTATCTGTGTGGCGTAGATTAATGCGCGTAAGCGCGCAGTAAATTGAGTGGTTAGGCCAGGGCTTATAAAAAGGGGTAGCAAGCGGCGAAACCGGTCTATGTTTGAGAGAGCCGCCCAGTGAGAACAGACTAAGAAGACACACAAGAACGAAGCTGTAAATGCCTTGAGTACACAGTCTATGAACACTGACTGGGTGTTCGTTTGATTGTTCGTTTGATTGTTTGTTGGATTGTTTGTTTGGTGTTCGGTTCTGTTCGGTAGAATTAAATGTTGATCTGCATAAGGCTTTGGGTTGCTTGAATTGTTAAGTCTGCTGCTGAGAGGGTTGCAAGCAACCAATAATTGCACAGAATTATGAGAGATGGTACTAGATTGCCCAAGGAGGGGACGAGGAGATTATCGAAGCCAGCAAAGAAGTTACTAAGGCAGCGTAGGCGCTTAACACTAATTGGAGGCTTGCTGTATCGGACAGTAAACGGACCAAATGGGACTAACATCACGCAACTTGTAGTTCCAGAATCTTTAAAAACGCGAGTTCTGGAGGCAGTGCACAAAACTGGCCATCAGGGTCGTGATCGCATGTTGCAGATACTGAGGAACAGATGTTTCTGGGATGGCATAACGTGTGATGTAGAGACATTCTGCAGAAGGTGCAGTAGATGCAATATAGCAAAAGCCCCGCATCTCAAGATCCAAGGTCCATCGGGAAATCTGCTGGCATCCAAGCCTTTTGAGGTAGTCGCCATGGACTTTACGCTGCTGGAAAAAGACGCACGAGGCTACGAGAATGTACTCATTATGACTTATGTATTTAGCAAGTTTGCAGTTGCCGTCCCAACCAGAGACCAAAAAGCAACCACCGTGGCCCGAGCGTTGGTAGAAAAGTGGTTTTTGTACCTAGGGGTGCCGCAGAGGCTTCATTCCGACCAGGGTAGAAATTTCGAATCGGCTGTCATATCCGAACTGTGCAGAGTATATGGCGTCGAGAAAAGTCGAACGACGGCATACAACCCTCGTGGAAATGGCCAGTTGTTACGGTATATGATATTAACGCCGTCTGCTAAAGGTTATCAGACGTGCAATTGTAAAAGGTTAAGGCATTTAATATATTGCGATAGATGTTTCAATTACTGAACGCTCCATACACGATCGATCATGACGTGTATAGCGTTGTTTAGGACACAGTCGGTAACTAAGAAACGCTACCCTTTGTTACTTGACCGCCAAGCTGAATAGCTGCGTTTTTCTAACCTTCCAATTCAATGGCATGATATAGCCATTTATATATGCATTTTTTGATGGACCAGGGTCAGTCCTAGAACTCTATATGAGAGGGAAATTTATGGAGGTTAGTATTTAACTAGAATTCTCAGAAGGAGAAGAATAATCGTCAAATTCATATGAAATATTCAGACTCGCAGTCTCACTTCGGCAGGTAGCCATGTCTAGCTGCGCGTGCATATAGCTGTGATGTTCTGACGACAATACTGCATTGTATCCTTAAACGGACATTGACACGTAAACCAGCAGTCTACGTTATTGATTAATTTATGCATGACTTATATGGACTTATGCTCTACTCCTATTGAAATGATCATCCTGTGTGTACAACTGTGGATTAAATGTACGGACTCAATGAAATGACTTATCAAATCAATCGTATTCCAAGGTTCAATTATTGTTCGGAATCTTCCACCCCCGCATTCGCTTAATCTTCCATCGAAGGCACGATGCACTATCACTGAACAAAACAAAACTAACACATCAATGAAAAAACAATGGCCAGAAATTTATAATTCTTTTATTCATATCACATGGAACATTGTTCAGAGCAAACCACCACGCAACACCAGTGTGAGCGGTTTAACAGGACGTTGCATGATCTCTTAAGGCCATTGTCCACCACTGAGAAACGGAGATGGTCTGACCACCTGGCAGAGGTTCTTGCAGTCTACAACGCTACTCCCCATGCGTCTACGGGTTACTCCCCTTACTATCTTTTGTTTGGGAGGGAGCCGAAAATGCCCGTCGATTTCATATTGGGCCATTCAACAGAGGACGAAGAACCAGCTACAGTTGACCAGTGGCTTGAAGGGCACCTTTCCAGGTTACGGGAGGCGCACGTAAGAGCAGAGGCACGGTTGCAGAAGTTGGCAGCAGTACGGAAAGAGAGATGTGACAAGCTGCCGTGTTCTACTCCACTACAGGTGGGACAATTGGTGAGGAAAAGAATGCACTACGCTGAGAGATCCAAAATTCGTGACATGTGGTCAGAAGAGGAGTACATTGTTATTCGGGCTCCCACAATGACAGGAGGTCCGTATGTCATCCAGCGAACAGACAGAGCGAGTCCGGGCATTAGAGTCACTGGCAACGAACTCAGACGTAGTGAAGACAAAGATGATTCACCAGACTTGATAGATACGACACTAGGCCTACCTGAAGCACCAGCTTTGCCAGAGGAGACAGACCCTAGGGAGGACGAAAATGATTTAACGCCCGAACCAGGCTGGTATGCCCTGCAGCCGATAGAAGGTCCTGCCCCGAGACGTTCTGAGAGAATACGACTGAAGCGCATAGCTTAGTGCAGTTGTCGGGACGACAACAAAATCAGGCGGGGAATATGTGACAGCGCCATCTTGAGATCTGTCGTTCTCGGCGCTGGCCCCATCTGGGCAGTCATGTTGTCTATGTGGTTTAGTGCCTTTTGATCACGTTATCTTCAAGCAGATTTATTACAAGGCCATAATAAGCCTACATATTAGTAGTGTTTTTGCTCTAGTTGTGTATATCTGTGTTTTCATGCATTCTGGAGCAATAATCGCGTGTGTTATCTGTGTGGCGCAGATTAATGCGCGTAAGCGCGCAGTAAATTGAGTGGTTAGGCCAGGGCCTATAAAAGGGGTAGCAAGTGGCGAAACTGGGATTGTTGAGACAGCCGCCCAGTAAGAACAGACGAAGAAGACACACAAGAGCCAAGCTGTAAATGCCTTGAGCACACAGTCTATGAACACTGACTGGGTGTTTGTTGGATTGTTTGTTGGATTGTTTGTTTGGTGTTCGGTAGAATTAAATGTTGATCTGCTTAAGGCTTTGGGTTGCTTGAATTGTTAAGTCTGCTGCTGAGAGGGTTGCAAGCAACCAATAATTGCAACCCCTGTCAAACGATCCTTTATAAATTTTCTTAGTGCACGGGTCTTGGGTGTGAGGTACCCCTAGCGCCCCTGTCACAGAAAGAAGCAATCCACTTTTTTGGCCATGTTATGAGAAGAAGAAAGCAGACATATATGGTAACAACAGGAAAGACTGAAAGAAAAAGAGATAGAAGACGACAAAGAGACAATATACTTGACAATTTGACATCATTGTAGTGAGGTCTGGATCATATCTCGGCGATCATTCAAAAATTATCACCGCGCAACCCCCGTGGAAATAACTGACCAACGAAACGCCAGCTTGGTACACGTAGTGTCTGAGTATACGCTAGGCTATTCAATATGGGGACAACGAAAGTGTAGATGTTGGTAATATTTCGGAAGGCAGTGTGCATATACACATAGAGTACCTAGTTAAGGAAGGACCCGATTCGATAATAGGAATCATTAGCCTTAGGCAGATAGCAATAGTTTCACTGGATGTAGTGTAGAGCCGAAGTTATTGTTAATAGAAGACAGTGGAGCATGAACCATATTGTGTTTTTCCCTGTTTCGGCTGCTCCAATGAAAAGTCGGATAAACTACAGTAAAAGTTGGATATCCACAGTGTTAGAGCTCATTCATATGAATAAAATAAGCCTACGAGGGAGGAAATCGGTGTAGAAATAAGGACTCCATAATTATTTTAGATTTGTCATCTAAGCACACCTTGTCCTACCTACACGATTTTGGGTGAATGTAAAAATACTTTGGTCTACTTGTTATCTCGAACATCCGGAAGCCCACTATATAAGGGAGAGGAACGGAAGGCGCAAACACACTCGCCGCCTAATTCAAACTACAGACACGGAGAACAGCATCTGTATCAACTTTCTTGCCATCTGCAGAAGTGTGAGCAGACTGTGTAACAATTAAAAGCCTGTCTGTGATTGAGGGTAAGCGAGATGTTAATTAAATATCTATATATATGTAAATATATTATCAATGTGTGCTTAGGGTAATGTTGGTTTGTGTAGAATCATTGTGCTATTTCTGGAGGATAACCCGAAGTGTGTTGGTTTAGTTTAAGTGTGTATTAAATTAGTAGAACGAATGGATTGAGCTAGTTAGTTGTGGAAAGCGTTTTAAAGATATTATGCTTGCTGGAAAGGACTATCCAAACTGAAAGAAGCAATGATTGTAACAGTTTGATTTTCTGTATTATTTGATATATGACACAATGATTACCATAAGGCATATATGATTTTATAGAAGCAAATCATGGACAGAACTGTAACATGTGCGTTACTGAAATATTGTGCTAGAACTTGAACGAATTGTGTTATTCATGACTTACTATGTCTCTTACTTGTCTGAACTGTCTCATTATATCTCCTGACTGGGTAGGGAGACAATGAGCGATACTACGTAGGTTGTATATTATATTTCAGGTTATATCCTGACCTGAGTGTTATACTAAATCTTTTGTGACCAATTCAGCTAGTAGATGCTCAAGTTGTTCAGAGCTTTTGTCAGTATCAACTGTGTCCTCTTGACGATTGGAAGACCCGCAGTTGTGGGGTTCTCTCCGATCATACTGCTGTATGAAGGATAAGTAGCTCTTTGTTGGGCTACTTCAACTTACAAATATCACCACACCTACGAACAAACTGTCTTATAATGATATCAAATCCTGTGGTTTATTTAGAAGACAACTGACAGTCATATCAGTCTTTATGACTTTATCATAAATTAACATTGAGATTCTATTCAAGAAAGCACGAACGAAAGACAGATTTTATCAAGGATCAAGAAAACAGTAGTTACAATAAATTAACAAAGAAAAAAAAAGATCTTGTAGATAAATAAATTATAAATTGTACCCACAGTCTTCGGTGAATTATTTAAGTTGGGATCAAAGTTCTTGTTGGTTAATTAATTACCCCTTGCAGAGTCATAGTCTTAGGTTGGTCTGGAGAGGGGCACCATAGGTAACCAGGATTATCATTACCATCTCACCTAGTGATCTATACAGCTTGACTCTACCTTTGACTTCGATACACCATTACTCTTTTCAGAGAATGGAGTATTTCTTTTTAAGACCAGTCTCTTATCTGGCACTATCCTGGTATCATCTGATACACCTTTTTGTCCAGGATATTATCATCATCTTATTATCTTTATCTCTCGCGACAATCATGCGTGGAAAGTAGTCAACAACAGCATTGATAAATAGTACTGGAGACAGCCTATAAAGGCTAATTGTCCATGACTCACTTCCGCATGGCAGGATTGGTTCGATATAACGCTGAAAAACTCGCCTTCTTATTTCCATTGACTAAGAATTGTTGCATAAATACTACTCATTTTATACGTCAGTGCTATGTAGGAAAGATAGAATAATCTGTGAGATGTCGACAGGACAAATTAGTGCTATGTAGAACAGATAAGCTTATCTGTGAGATGTCGGCAAGACAAGTCAGTGCTATGTAGAAAAGATAGAATAATATGTGAGATGTCGACAGGACAGATAAGGCAGTCGAGCTGGAAAAGATAGAATAATCTGTGAGATGTCGACAGGACAAATTAGTGCTATGTAGAACAGATAAGCTTATCTGTGAGATGTCGGCAAGACAAGTCAGTGCTATGTAGAAAAGATAGAATAATATGTGAGATGTCGACAGGACAGATAAGGCAGTCGAGCTGGAAAAGATAGAATAATCTGTGAGATGTCGACAGGACAAATTAGTGCTATGTAGAACAGATAAGCTTATCTGTGAGATGTCGGCAAGACAAGTCAGTGCTATGTAGAAAAGATAGAATAATATGTGAGATGTCGACAGGACAGATAAGGCAGTCGAGCTGGAAAAGATAGAATAATCTGTGAGATGTCGACAGGACAAATTAGTGCTATGTAGAACAGATAAGCTTATCTGTGAGATGTCGGCAAGACAAGTCAGTGCTATGTAGAAAAGATAGAATAATCTGTGAGATGTCGACAGGACAAGTCAGTGCTTTGTAGAAACGATAGAATAATATGTGAGATATCATTAAGACAGATAAATAAGTGTTATGTAGAAAAGACAGAATAATATATGAGATGCCACTAATACAGACAAGTCAGTGCGAGATGGACTAGAATAATCTGAGAAGTCGACAAGACAGATTAATCAGCGCAACTTGAGCAAAAAAGGCTAATTGAGATCTCGACTAGATAGACATGTTCGTGCCAAATTAAGAAACCATAATAATATCCTATTCGTCGAAAATACAATGTCCACAAATTTGAAGGAGGGTCGGAGAAAATAATACACTTTGTGAAAACGTAGGTCTTTTCTATTTGGACATGCGCCCTAATATAACCAACGTACCCTGTGCCTAGGTTGAACAGGGCGCACTTCACCAAAATTAGGCAAATTTAGAGAATCAAAAAAGTACGCTTTGATCAATCTTTAAAAAAAAAAACACCATATTTTGTTTTCTACTCCCCCACTTCCCACCACCCATGATATACATAATTAGGAAAATATTAACAAACATGTACTCGCATAAGTGAACATAGGCTAATTTCTAATCAAGAAAAGGATATGCCCACTTCTTCCGCATAAAGGAGAGAATTTATCGCCAGGATGCACCACACGCGCCGTAGATTTACATCAAAACACGACCCACAAGCCGTGATGGAAGGTTGCATTTATTGCAATCAGACACGAAAGAAGGAGGAAAAGATTAGAATAATCACGAAACAAATCTCGGAGAGAGAACGAGAGAAAGAAAGAGAGAGAGAGGTAGAGAGAGAGAAAGAGGGAAGGAGAGTGTAAATGTAGCTCGCTAACCGGGAGTGAGGAGTGGGGAAGAAAGGAATGCAGAGGAAAAACATATTAAAGAACGGAAAAATAGCTTAAATCAAACTGGCATGAGGCAGTGTAAAAATGTGGGTTTGATGTAGCAATCAACGGACAACGAAGACTGTTTCACTAGATATTCAGAAAAGCGAGAACAATGCAGCATTGGCTCCGCACGTTAATTCTAGTATATGCCGTCAACTTTTGTGAAGGATAGGGTTATCTTATAATTCGTTAGCTCGTTCAAGCCCCCAGCTGAGTTAATTCAGCGAATTTCATCTTATTATTATATTGCTCTGTTTACGTGTATTTCAGAAATTGTATGAGACATACGGATGCAGCATATTCAAAATGATCAAATCAACTTTAAATTTGTACAGATATAGTTAACAAGAGTAACTGATGTGGGTCTTCAAAGGTGTCTACCTTTGCTCAAGATTACTCTTGGCAGAGTTGTAGATAGAAGGATAAGGATGCTTCTACCTCCAGAGAGTTTTCATTAGATATTCAGAAAAGCGAGAACAATGCAGCATTGGCTCCGCACGTTAATTTTAGTATATGCCGTCAACTTTTGTGAAGGATAGGGTTATCTTATAATTCATTAGCTCGTTCAAGCCCCAGCTGAGTTAATTCAGCGATTTCCTCTTATTATTAAATTGCTCTGTTTACGTGTATTTAAGAAATTGTCTGAGACATACGGATACAACCTATTTAAAATGATTAAATCAACTTTAAATTTGGACGGATATAATTAACAAATTTAATAATCAATTAGGTTTTAACAGGTATTAAAAATTGAATAATTCTTTAACTAAAATTGGTCATCATTATATGATGTTAATGGGGATTAATATAAGGGGAAGTTTCACTTGGCAGCTTTTATTTGTACACTTAGCTGCTATGGTTTCTGCTCCCGCTGGTGTTTTGGTTCTTTGCAGATAGGTGACTGGATCGTTCGCGTCCCTGGTCAAGATTAAGAGTTGCAGCATGTTCCAAGTAGAATCAGGGAGTAACTACAAAGCTGGTCCCACGTCTCTAAGACCCGTCTGATGATGGTGTCTAGCGTCAAATTTAGGCCACTTATACCCTCACTTATTCCAGAAATAGAGCCCTCAACTGGTACGACCAACTAGTATGGCAAAAGAAGAGAAACAAATACACTCTGAGTATTGAGTTTCCCGACCCATCCTTATGTGTACCCCTCTTTTCATTCTACCATCCCATCTATCTCAGAACTGTTACCCTCTCTGAGAATTAATTTTAATCCCAGTGGGCAAAAAACTATCTTTACATTTAAAATGAATAGTTTTATATTTAACTTTAGTTGAAAATGTTAACAATATAGTTTGAATATGTTTACATTTACATCGGTTGAAAAGGTTGAAACGTTCATTACATTTAGAGTGAATATGTTTTACATTTACACTGGTTGAAAAGGTTAATAATATAAAAAGTATGTACATCATTTCTGTCATCATTCCTTTCCTGCTCCATATGGAACTTAGGACTACCTTTGCTTTTGGTTCTCTATAAGAAACTCGTAATAAAGCAGTCACCAGCCCTGGCAGTGGTGGTTCATAAAATCATCATTCTATATGCTGAGGTTGCCAGCCTCAAATGTCTTGGATATTCACTAGCAATTTTTACATATTAAAATTCACATGTCAATATTTACATATGAGTTCACATGTTAATAATTAAAAAATATAGAATTCAAAATGTACAACTTACGCCAATCTTTAAGCTCACAGACTGCTGGCTCAGAGAAATAAAGGCACTTGTACAGGCCTCTTACACGTGGTCTGGGGTGTTGTTACTTTAGCAATAAGTTCTCACTTTAACTTGTGTTTCAGTTCCCTCAAATTCCGGTTTTCCGTGTTAAAATGGTAGCGTTTTCCTGGGTTCTAAGTCCTCAATATGCTCCAACAAGGTCCAGTCTGGTACTATTCTTAACTCTGGCAAGTGCTGGTTGTCTCCTTGGCGCGAGGTGAATTTTCACAGCGCTTTCAACCGACGAAAGTGTCAGGTTATATTGCACTTGTATACTTTGTAACAATTTAAGCAGGGTCCAATCAGGAATTTGGTGGTTCCTCTCATTCGAACCCCCGCCAATCATTTCAAAACTTTCGCGTTTTGTGGGGTAATTCAAATTATTTCCACATGGAAATTTATGCGCGTTACTGCAAAGGTCATGTTTCCCAAATATGGAATGAAAACATCCGATCCTCTCTCGGCAATGTTTTCTCAAATACAACATCTTACTTTCATCTAAAATAATGTCTTTGTAACAAGGTGTACAGGAAATGATTATTTCATTCGTTTCCGCCGAGTGCATGCCAACAGGTCGATAATTTATCGCGGGGCACTCCTAGGTAAACATCACACGCGGTCACTATACGAAAATTGATCGGGCCCATCTTGATTTTACCTGCGTCTTAATCTTAGCAAAGCCGAGAAACGCAAAGCAAACATGATCAATTATCACTGAAGGGAGTGTAAAATTTATAAGAAAATCTGCTTGATAGCAGAGAAAGAGAAGTGCTGACCACGGAAATGGCACGTAATCAGTACTCACAACAAATGTAACTGACTACTTCAGGAGAGGAGAAGAGATCGACCCAATAATTATGTCACATACAGAACACCATTCCACTGATAAAGTTATCACAAGACACCATTCCACTGAATTTTGAAACCGTTTTGGAACACAAAATCGTGTACAAATTCAGAAAAAGTTTTAGAAAACAGAATCTTGAACGGTATCCAAAACAGATTAGAAAACAAAATCTAGAATAATATAGAAAGCAGTTTCATTAAACTAAATCTTGCACGGTATCAAGAACAATTTGATAAAATAATATTATGCACGATATAGAAAACCTTTGTTAGAAAATGAAATCTGCACGACACCGATAACAGTATTAGAAAACAAAATTTTGCAAAACAGTTTCAAATAAAATTTTGTACTATATCGAAATCGGTGTTAGAAAGCTTTAACTTATACGGTATCTAAAAACTTTTTCGAAAAAATATGATGTCCTTAAACCGTTTTCCAATATGAACTTTTAAAAGTGTTCGTCCACATCAGTAAACATGTCAACACGAAAGAATATTCTCTTCGGTTTAATTGTAATAAGCTTTTACCCAAATGCAATTTCAAAGTGGCTTAAGAAAAGTAAGGCAATCCATCAATGAAAAACATTCGCTACCCACCGCCATGGGGCGCACCGTTTTACATTATGTAATGTACAAATTAATAAGTCACTAAAAACTAATTGGCACTAGTATGCAGATATGAAGCAAAAAAGAAAGTAAAAAAACCAACAAATACTTTTTAAACAATTCCTCTTTGTATCACACGCTGAAGATCGGGTACAAGAACTATGAGCGGCCGATGTAACTCGCTGAAGTCCAATCTTCCACTTGTGTGTCTCATGAAGGCACATCTACATAACGCCGAAAAACGCCGGAAAGCTCTGGTACTTGGTGTTTAGACGTCGGGTCGTTGGTCTCAGCTGTGCGTGTCAGAAGAGCAATCGATTGGACTAGCAAAGAAGTTGTATAGATAAATGAAGGAGGGAAAGCGGATTCAAAGCAGAAACTTAAGAACCAATGAGCAAGTTATAAAAACCGGTGAATAGACAAATCTATTGAGACGCGGGACCGGAAAGTGATAACTTCTTCTTTAAGTACCAAATCTGGTGGCGTAGGTGATCACGTCTCTCCACAACTTCCGATCTCTCGTACTCTTTATCAATTTTGGGCTTGACCTTTTTTCCATGCCATGATTGTCGTAGATTTTGGATAGGATTATTAAGATTTGGGTTGGTCCCTTCTGAATAGCTTGAAATGAGTGAGAGTCCCAGTGTGAATTTGAAAAATGAAATAGATTCCACGAGTGGTGAGATGATAGACTGTGGTATAGATGCTGTCGCTGAAAGCGAAAAGAATTCTTCTCCCTCTCACCTATCCTCTACGACGGGTTTTAAAGAGTCCGACAGTCTAAACCACATATATATTACATATAATTCTATCTACTCACGGGCACGCACATACACGTGACGACAGTTAAACACACAGACTTGGAAAATCTAGAACAATGATTAGATATATATTTGGGATCGAGCTGACCAACGCACTGATTTTGTCCAAGAGAGATTTTTATTATTATCATCAAAAAAAAAATCTCTCACAACACCAAAAATTTCATCGAGGAAAAAAAAACATATACAAATAGTCATACAATTCAAGAAAAATGCTACAAGGATGATAACCCGTTAGATCTTACTCTAGGTTTAGCCCACAGCCCCGTTAAGAGAACAGATGATGGCCCAAAGAGTTATAGATACGTAGGGTTTAGTCTAAGAGATTTCTTTCTTTCTCGTCAATATATGAACAGAGTTGGATAAATCTGATTTAACCTAAGAAAAAACAGAAACTCTAGCATTATTGTAACAAATTCTGCAGGTAAAAAAAATTTAAGACAGCATATGTGTGACGATAATACACCGGTAAAATAACACTCAGACCTGTGTACTCTCATTCATCCAGCCATGGCTTTTCTTACACATGTATACTCACAACTTTGCTCGCTGCCTCTGGGAACATACTAATTCTAGGACCTTCACACAGACCCGAAGATGCAGTCCTTGACCAAGAAATCCCCAGTTCCAAAAGACGTACTAAACTCTCAGGGAACGATTCCTTGGGGGTTCTAATTTCTTCGAATGTCTGATTAAGTCACATAAAATTTGTCCAGGCACGAAAGTTAGCAGAGCACAAAGTCATTAGCTTTGGATTCTAGAATTAAGGAATGTCAGATCGGTGTCTACTTCCAGGAAGGTACTATATTTTGTCACCACAATACTAGTCACAATCTCTTGCGGAATGTAAATCTTGTAATATTCTCGCCGCCAGGCAGCATGTACATTTAAATTTGTGGAGCAATTTGAACTGGCTCAAAAGCCCAATATATATTTCTAGTCTTTAGAAACCGTTAGTGGGATTGCTATTACTGTCTCTCTCTAATGGCATATGCACTGTCAGATCCAGTGTTACTTGAAACAAAGAAACCCACGTGGTTAAAGATAGGAAATGTCTATGCTTCTCACAAATATGTCTCTCAGGTTACTAAACGCTGGCAAGTTGGGTACCACCGTTTCACTATATATAAAAGAAAGAACACATATAAAATAATTTACATATATGTACTCAATATAACTTACATTTAAAACAGCAAGCCTACAGCTTGACTTATTATTTAAATTTTCCGTAAAGTAAGTTATGAAATCAATCATCATGAATTCAGGAATACCTGCGTATTCCGTAACTATTCACTGATGTCGCATCTAGCATTTATAAGTTTGATATAAAATATTTTCGACTGAGTATTTAGCAGTTAAATTAACTTCATTATAGCTACATTATTGTTTAGTAAGCTAAGATACAATTTATTTTGTATTTCCACTGCAACTCGACGATTAAAGAAATAACAAAGTATCAAAATATTCACTCTGCACACAGAACTAGTTTAAAATGGAATCGGCGATTTAAACACTAAATCACTTCACAAAACTAGATATCTATTATATATAATATTAATATACCTCAACCACAGAATTTCTAAGAACGTTAAACCACTTCGACCAAACTAAGGCCATCTCTATTTACAGAGATTATTTAGAAATCGAACGAGGGTTGTTCTAGTCTAACTGCAAAGTTACTGAGTGAAATGAAATAGTTTCAAACGTGGGTTAATATTTTAAACCAGACAAAGGATGAACTATTATTTCGTAGAACGAAATGCTCTCCCCTTTCCGGCTTAAACGATACGTTTAACACCTAACATGTCGTAACTGCCACCTACTGACCAAGATGTACGCGTGTCAGTTTCAAATCTCAGACAACCGTCTGCTACTGTGACTATAAGGTGTAAATATTCGCTCCTGCTTAAGCGTTCAGCCCGGAAAACCCGCGCGTGACAGGTGCAAATGTAGACAAAAGTCTGCTCTATGTCCAGCGAAACGAATTTTTCGCACATTCCCGTCTTACCTGCGCGACTGACATCTGACGCAATAAGGTTACTAGTCAGTATGAGAAAGAAAAACGATGATGGGAAAGAAATATATTTTTCACAACGAATGATGCGAAAAAATACAGGAAAAACAAGTACGGAAAAGTAATAAAATGAAAGGATTAGGGTGAGAGAATAGGAAGAAGATGTAGGTAATTTAATGATATAAAGACCCACGTGACAATGATGTAAAATTATCAAGTATGTTTTCTCTTTGTCGTCCTTTATCCGTTTGTCCTTCAATCTTGGCGCAACCCAGAGAAAGAAAATAACAACCAGAAAGATACATACTTTCATAAATTGGTGCAGACGTAGACTCAAATGATTGAAATGGTATAAAAAAGGTCACCAGTGTGAAACGGATGACAAAAACCAGATAAAAGCCAATGAACCGTGACGTGAGGAGAAGATGCTGGCGTTGGCTAGGACGCATGTTGGCAAACCCAGCTGATAGCATTACAAGACAGTCACCGTTATGGAGTCCCAAGGTAAAATCAATAGAGTAAAAGACTCACAAACATAGAGAAAAGGGGACCGGGAGACAGATATAAAACGGGATAAAGAATAGACTGGGATACCTTGAACAGATAGCATAAAGCAAGGAGGTTTTCAGGGTATTTTTTGAAAATACGTGCTTTATGGGAATGAAAATATGTGCTTTATGGGAATGAAAATATGTGCTTTATGGGAATGAAAATATGTGCTTTATGGGAAGCTATAAAGGAATGATTATGACGAGTCAGCACTTTAGCTCTGTTTTTAAGCAACACTACCATTATCTGTAAGAGTCGCGAGGAGATTATGTAACATTTCTGGGCATGTAATTTGAGTTACGTGAATGTTCGTTAATCAAGTCGTATCTTCCTATGGCTTCCTAGACATATGTGGCTTTACCTTCCAATGGTATTTTAGATCTATAGGGCGTTATCTTTCAAAGGTGTCCTAGACTTATAGAGCCATATCTTCCAAATGTGCCCTAGACCTAAACAGCTTTATCTTCCTACGGCATCTTAGACTTATAGATGCGTTATATTCCAATGATGTCCTAGACCTATAGTGCCATATGTTTCAAATGTGCCCATGGCCTAAAAGGCCTTATCATCCTAAGGTGTCCTAGACCTATCGAGCTATATCTTCCTAAGGTGTTTATAGCTATATAGAGCCATAACTTCCTAAGTTATCCTAGACTTATAGAGCTTTATCTTTCTAAGGTGTCCTAGACCTATAATGCCATATCTTCCCAAAGTGTCCTAGACCGAAAGAGCCATATCTTCCTAAGGTATCATAGACTTATAGTGCAACATATTCCTTAGATGTCCTTGGCCTACAGCACTAATGTCTTTGTAAGGTGTTCTAGATCTATATAGCAATGTCTTCATAAGGTGTTTTAGATTTATATAGCAATGTCTTCATGTGTTCTAGATCTATATAGCAATGTCTTCGTAAGGTGTTCTAGATCTATATAGCAGTGTCTTTGTAAGGTGTTCTAGACGTATATACCAATATCTTATTAAGATGTTCTAGATCTATATAGCAATGTCTTTGTAAAGTGTTCTAGATCTATATAGCAATGTCTTCGTAATGTGTTATAGATCTATATAGCAATATCTTCGTAAGGTGTTCTACATCTATATAGCAATGTCTTTGTAAGGTGTTCTAGACCTATATACCAATTTCTTCGTAAGGTGTTCTAGACATATATAGCAATGTTGGGAGCCGCGCTAGCGTAGTGGTTACAACACCGCTCTGGCGACCGGGTGATTCAGGATCAAACCCGGGCGACGGCATTTGAGGATTTTTCTCGACCGGGATTTGGACTGGATTAACTCGAGACCTGGCGAAGACATTTGAAGGAGTGTCGTCGACCAGGGATTGGCGGCTCCTGAGCCGACCCAGCTCTAGTGGGTACCTCCGAAATCGACGAGTATCTGCCTGAATGGCGAGGGACACCTGTCTCTGTACAATAAAAGGGATACTCACGTAAAATCAATGTCAGGTTAGACATTAATAATAACCTGAGATTTCGCCTCGAGTATTAGCGGGCGTACGAAAAAAAAAATATATATATATATATAGCAATGTCTTCATACGGTACTCTAATCTATATAACAATCTTCATAAGGTATTCTAGTTATATATATATCAATGTCTTCGTAAGGTGTTCTAGACCTTTATATCAGTGTCTTCGTAAGGTATTCTAGACCTACAACGTCTGAAGAACTGGCTCCATTAAAGAATAATCGAGCAGGAATCATGACTAGCTAAACTGGTAACACTTTAAAACCAATCTAATGCGATTTCTTAAAGCCACCGGCAACAAATAAAACTACTAACAGTCACAGGTTCTTCACTTTAACAGGGGCCAGGTAATCTCTAAATTAGTATCCACATAGCCAACGCTGGGCTCCAAATCTCACATCAACACAGATCTCCACATTCTGCATGCATGAGTTTCCAGCATGGACGGACTAGGTGCCAGGATTAGTGCCAATACCGATAAATGGGGAACGTGACTCATTGGCGCGTTGTATGCTCTGTTGACCAATTTCACGTCAATCAGTTGGTCTGGGTACTTTTCAATTATCTCTGATCTTTTCACATGTTCATTCTTGCGTGTCTTCATTCTTCGGCGGAATTAGCTTTCATCTGAACAAAACAGGACTCCTTAATTAAAAACATAGTAATTTTCGGATCTACTGCGGCGATGTTAAAATATTTTGAAAATATATTTCCAGTCTCTATAGCAACCTTCTTTTTGTATCTCTGTCTTTACTTCCTTCCATTCGTCCATCACCCACGCATTCTTTGATCCGTTTATTTATTCATCCTGTAATGGTGCAATGGGCTGATCACCCGTTGGCTTGTCACACCGATTACGGAAACAACGGCGGATGGATCTATTTGTTGTTGCCCTAAAGACGCCGCTAGGCGTGATGGGAAACTACAACAGAGAAAATCAATCTGCTGTTGCCCTTAAGACGCCACAAGGCGTGATGGCCTCTGACTGCTTGGTCGGTCTTTGGCTAAGGACGGAAGAAGAAGAAGAAGAAGTAATGGTGCCGTCTTAAAATAACTTGAAAATATATTTTCAGTCACTACAAGCAACCTTCTCTTTATATGTTGGTCTTTACTGTCTTCCATTCATGCCTTGCTCTCCCATTCTTCGATTCGTTCATTTATTAATTCATAAATCCAAACCCCTAAGCCAATCCACCTATTTGCTTGCCGAACATCATGCCTACCTGTTCTAACAGGCTTAAATGCTTTTCTCCATTCTGACTAAATAAATGGTTTTGATCGGTCATATTTTTCGTTCGTTCTTTCTGTTTTTCTGAATTCGAGATTTAGCCTAGATAAAATCCAGGCCCTCAAAATTCCCCTTGCGGACCTCATGAATGGCAATAACGCCGTAACTAAAAGTTTTTCTTTTTTAAAAATCAGGGTGTTCCTGTTTACAGGATCAAAAGAGGTGCCAATAAACACAAGGAGAGAGAGAGAGAGAGAGAGAGAGAGAGAGAGAGAGAGAGAGAGAGAGAGAGAGAGAGAGAGAGAGAGAGAGTGCGAGTGCGAGAGAGAGTGAGAGAGAAAGAGACACACGGAGAGATTAGTGCGAGAGAAAGAGTGACAGACAGACGGACGGACAGACAGACGGACGAACGGTAGGACAGACAGACACAGAAACTATGTGTATACTTAAGGATTAACGACGGATTTAAACAAAAAGAAGGTAATATGTCTTACTTGTACGCACGAAGGACACAGATATTGTGCTTACTTTGCGGCAACAAGGCCTTCGTAAGGGACAACTTAACTAAAACAGAAAGGGAAACAAAACAACAGCTAAGCGAGAATATTAAAAAATAAATAAAAATAACACAGTCTGTGCAATCGGCCTGGTCGGAATTATACAGCGAAGATGAAAAAAAAAAAAATAAATAAATAAATCTTACATTTACGAATTAACATAAGAAAGTCTTTTTACTATGGCTTCCTAGCGTTTTTTTTTATTTAATATTACTCTTTTGAATTATAGTCAAATTATTAAAATATTAACCGAAATGCACAATACAAATTAATGAATATAGCGAATAAATAAATATATATATATTTTTTTTTTCATTACTGCATGGTGTAAAAACATGGACAATGAACACGCAATTTGAAGAAAGAATTGAGGCCCTTAAGATATGGATATATAGAATAGGGCACGTCTGGTGAAAAAAAGAAGAAAACAAATAAAGAGATCCTAGAAAACCTGGAAATGAAAAGAGAATGAATGAAAGAGATCAAAATTAGACAGCTAAACGATTTTGGCCATGTAAAAAGACATAACACCTCACTAAAGACCATAACAGAAGGCAGAGTTGAAGGCAAACGTGCAAGAGGAATGTAGCGCTATAATACTGAAGATAACATAAAGAGATGGACAGGAAAGTCTATCAGAGTGCACCATCAAGACAAGAGATGGACAGGAAAGAGTCTATCAGAGTGCACCATCAAGACAAGAGACAGAAGACGTTGGAGATCCATTGCAGCCGACCTTCGTTGTAGAGATAGCACCTAATGATGATGAACGTTGGCAGAATGGAAAATAATCAGATGGAAGCAGCAATCTAGGTGGACCGGGTTTCATTCCCAGCTTAGGCGGAATATCAACAGAAGGCTGACACTTGGGGGGTCATGACCCAAATGGGCCCACTTACAAAAATTATGTTCACCTATCTAGAATGTGAAGGAAATAAAAGGGCAGAAACATTTTTATGACGGGGAGAACCCTTGTGATGATCAGGTCATCTCTTGGTGTAGCGCTCTATATAGTTTCATGTCCACATCAAGAGCGTCCGATTGACAGGGTGGCTCGAGCCCTGGTCTCTCACGGCGAAGGTACCGGGTTCAAAACACGGTGGCGTCATGATCCAGTCTACCCTACTGTAAATGGACACCTGACTCGTTTTGTGAGTTAGGGAAAAAAAAGTCAGCGAAGAAAAGAACTGATCATCCCACCTCTCGAAGCTGGACCTAGTGTAGTGAGGTCTCTAACACTTCACTCTCCTACGGCAGTATTTTCTTTGGGGCTGCCTTTAGTTTTTGCTCAAGACAAATACAGTTCTTATTTGTCATACAATACCATCTGCAACCAGGAACTGCGAACACGGTGCAGTCAAACAGGCATGCACACCATCATTGCAGGCAGACGCTGGAACTGGTTTGGCCATGTCCTCAGAAGGGACCCTGACACCATCACCAGAACTACTATGCTATGGACCTCAGAAAGACGATGAAAGATAGGCAGACCAAAGACAACCTGGCGGAGAACAGTGGAGGGGGAGATGCACAGCATGAACCAGAGTTGGGGCACGGCACGAAGGATGAATTTCCTTATGTGGGAAAAACGGATAGACTTAATAAATTTAGCCAGCAGGTGGGCTTGAACATCAATTTAAAGAAGTCTGAGGTCATGACGCTCAATGTGAGCAACCCTGAGCCCATATCAGTAAGGAATCAGCAATTGGTACAGACAGATACCTTCACATATCTAGGAAGCATAGTAACACCAGACGGTGGGGCAGGCAAAGACATCAACATCAGAATGAATAAGGCAAGAACAGCCTTCTTTAGCCTAAATAACATCTGGAAGTCCTCCCAATACAGCACAAGCACAAAATTAAGATTATACCAGAGCTGTGCTTTCTGTGCTTCTCTATGGTGCGGAATGCTGGAGAGTCACAGAGAAGGAAATGTCAAAATTGTCCTCTTTTCACACAACATGCCTAAGAAAAATTCACCGCATCTTTTGGCCGAATACCATCACCAACCAAGATCTGCTTACTCGTAGCAAGCAAGAGGACATGCACACCATCATAGCTGGCAGACGCTGGAGCTGGGTTGGTCATGTCCTCAGAAGAGACCCCGATGCCATCACAAGAACAGCTATGCTTTGGACCCCTGAAGGAAAGCGAAAGAGAGGCCGACCAAAAACAACTTGGCGGAGGACTGTGGAGGCTGAGATGCAAAGAATGAACCAGAGTTGGGGCACTGTACGAAGGATGGCCACCGACCGTGCAAAGTGGAATCAATTTGTTGTTGCCCTACAAGACGCCACTAGGCGTGATGGCCACTGACTGCTTTGACGGTCGGTGGTTGTCATGAAATATTCTAATCCACATATATAAATTATTAGGTAAATATGAAGCCTAACAAATAAAATTAATAAAGAGAAGAGCAATGGTAAAATGACAGTGCTGTCACAAGGAATGTACTCGAAATCCCCCTTGTTTTCTGCTTCGTCTGCAAATTGTAACGCTTTCACGTTGATATAAAAGCTTACTGTATTATTACCCGCTTTCTTCAATGAAACGTGTGCTGTATTTCTTGGAAAAGCATTGAGAGGACCTGCGTAATGACCTAAATTAATCCTAACATTAATTATATTACGTTACCAAAACGAACGAACAGATGGACAAAAGGATAGCGAGAAGGGAGAGGCAGAAAGCCGAACACTAAACACGCTTCGCGCGATACGCAAATGCTGCCATCACGCGTGTAAGTCTACATGCACTAATTTTTTTTTCAGACGGACAGTGATAAAATACACTACCCTTTCCCAGAGTTAGGTTTATAAATCATAACAGACTCTTATTAGAAAAGATAACAATAGATGGGTTTACGTTTGAACACATAACAGTACCCAGACAGCACATCTTCGAAACAGGAGGTAGAAGAAATTGCATATTTTGAACGCAGCCACGTAGCTCCTTTAAATTAGTATTTTTGGGTTCCTTAGGGCTTGCTGACAAATAATATGTAAAACGTTACGCAAATAGTCCAGGAATTAATAAATTATACCCAAAATAAAATATTGGGGGTGCCTGACAGCATAAAATCATTTCTGCTCATAAGATTTTTTTTTAACGTGTTTGAAAAAAATTTACGTTACAGAAATAGCCTACCATGTAAACTCCAAATTGATTGGAGCGCAACAAATGAAAGCCTAACCACGATTGGTCGGGCTATAAATACTATCTTGGTTGTTAGGGGAGACGGGAAAAGATAACATTTTTTCAAACACTTATCGAAACGTGGCTCATTGGCCAGTCTCGCTGATATACACACTTGGGAGCGTTAGTTCGAGACCACTTGTTTAAATGATCCTGATAAAGCATCAGTGCGTTGAAGCCAGCTAAAATTTTGCTCAATAAAAGCCTGGAAGATAAGCAGATGGAAATTTGTGCCAGTTTGTGCCAGAATTCATTGCTAATCAACGTATCTGTGTTATTCGTATGAATTGTGGTAAGCTTGAACCATTTAATATCTTTTAATGAAAATTGAATGTGAATTGTTGATTTATGCCTGTATATATATGTGTAGTTCAGTGGCAAACGTGAGGTAAAGCCTAAAATGCTCCAGCCTGAACAGAGGGTGTCGGAGAGAAGTAAAACGGCATGGAATGGCCAAACAGTACACTGACACCTGGATGATTGACTAGAAAGAAATAATGCTGGAAGTGCAGAGGCGTAGTAACCATTAGGAAGGGTAATACTGGAATAAAGTATTTCAGATGAAGCTGACTGTTGGCCTAACGCTCTGAACGCAATGTTTGTGATGTATTGTGATCAGTGTAAAAAGAAAATATAAATTAGTTATGAAGTAGAAGGTACATCCTTCTTGATTTCAGGGACAGTGGTCTTGATGGTACTGAGCAGCACCTAGTCAGAGCTTTGCTGAATCCAGTGTCGGACAGCATACTCCTTGGTCCTTTTAGCTATCAGTGAGGTGTCTCCAGAGCCCAGAGGAGAATTCGAGCAGAGGAGTCCTTTCCTGCCGCCATCACGCCAGATAAGCTAACTTGGCCAGCTGAGCTCAACATTATGTCCCCTCATATTGAACTGACTTTATAAAATTAACATTAAGAGGGGAATTTACTTGTCTTAAAATCAGGAACTGTGAACATCTCCAATACTGGTCCCTAAAGACAAACTATTGAAGTCATGATGACAAATACCAACAGAGCTTGAACAAAACAAAACCAGTATTACCTCATTTTACTACTACACAACTGACACACATAGAACATTTGTAATAATATATGTCACTACAATATTCATATTAAATACATTCTGTACATAACTTGTAATTTAAATTGATTGTGATTCCTGATTCCCTTGTAGTTGAATCAGGACACATATTCATTCATGCCAGTAATGAATACATATTGTTATTTGAAAGTTATCAGTGCCTCCTTTAAGATATTCTCATAGAGTGTTATATGTATGTGAGTGTCACAGTGTTGTCAAGAGTAGTGGATTACATTAAAATTGTTTATCTGTCTGTTGTTGTGACTTACACTTCTTCATACACATACCCTAGACACATAACGTAGCATCACACTATTCCAGAATAATTCTGACTGAGATAAAGAGATATGTGGTAGCAAGTAAGGTTATCTATAATACACTACTCTTAATAGATATAGATACCTTCACAGCTGATCTCAGTCAGTACACTAAGTCCCCTATAAATATTTATAACATCCCACTTCACCACATATATTGGGGTCTCGCTCTTGGGATTTTGAATCTTTAACTATTAAAAATATTGGGGGTAATTCACTTCAGGGAATATAAGAATTAAAAGGTATCCTTGGGTGGAATTAAATAAGGTTGAGCTCACGGTGCCTGTGTTGTCCATTAGATATATAGTTAGAAATTGAATTGTTGGTTAGACATTATATAAAGTTACCTGATAGACAATGGCGGACCTGGCCAAATTTCGATCTGCTGCGGTTCAGACTGCAAAAGAGTTAGGATTAGATGGGCAAGTTATGGTTGCCTATGTTACTACGGAATGTGACAAATTCATTGAACGCGAAGAAAGAAGGTTTGAAGCCGAAAGAAAGTTAGAGGCTGACAGGGAAATTAAGAGGTTGCAAGCTGAGGCTGAGACTAAGAGGTTGCAGATTGAGGCTGACAAAGAGGCTAAAGCATTGGAAGCAGAAAGAGAAGACAAAAGATTAGCTGCAGAAGAGAAGAAATTGGCTGCAGAAAGGGAAGAGAAGAAATTAGCTGCAGAAAGGGAAGAGAGGAAATTAGCTGCAGAAAGGGAAGCAGAAGATAAAAGATTACAAAGGGAACATGAGTTACGACTAAGGGAGTTTGAGTTTCAAGGCCATGCTCCTGAAAATGGTGCCAGTCCCTTTGCCTCTGATGCTACGGTTACTCAAGGAGCCTCAATCTCAGCTATGAATTTTCATTTAGATCATTTTGTTGAGAAAGACGATGATATTGAGAGCTACCTAAATAGGTATGAACTATTAGCTACCACGTATGGGTTAGAGAGAGAAAGGTGGAGCTTAAAGTTATCTCAGGGACTTCGTGGGGCAGCTTATGAAGTTTTTGCAAAAATGAGCAGAGGTGATCAGGAAAATTATGACATGCTAAAGCAGGCTCTTTTGTTAAGGTATGAAAAGAATGCAGAGTTTTACAGAAAAAAATTTAGGAATGCTAAACTACTGTCAGGTGAAACCTATCACCAGTTCTCTGCACGCATAGAGACATACTTGGAGAAATGGACTTCTCTGGGGAAAACCCAAGATCTTAAGGAAATGGTCCTTATAGAGCAACTAAGAGAGTCCATGGCTCCAGACCTGAGAAAGTTTCTCATGGAACAAGGTGCAGAGAGGCTGGGTGAGTTGCTAAATGTTGCTGAAAGGTATCAAGCAGCTCAAGCAGAGGTAACAGGTAATAAAAAGAAACAGGTGGATAACTTTAGGGCACCACAGAACTTTAATAAATTTGATCCTAGGGATCAAAATAAAGGTAAGCACCAATTTGATAGGCCACGGTATGACAATAAAAAATAAATTCCCACAATTCGATGAAAGGAAATATGATGAAAGAAAATCTTTCAACCAAGGAAAAAGGTGGTGTAAAAATTGTAAGATGAACAATCATGACACTGACCATTGTAGAAGGAAACCTCCTCATTTTGCTGCTATGACATCGGGGAAAAAGGAAAAGAAGGGCAAACCTGAAGAATTACAGGAACCATACCACCCCCAGTGTGTGAAGATGTCATTTGTAATGGTGTCACTATAAGATGTTTATATGATACCGGTTTAGATTACGATTCCGTTGTGAGTTCTCACCTGGTGCAGGCCGATCAATACACCACAGAAACAGTGGAGATTCAAACTGCAACCAAGGATGTAGCTACCATGACACTTCCCGTCGCCCGAATAAAAGTGAAAACGCGATATGTGGAAGGAATCATAAAAGCAGCAGTGATAAATGAGCCAATCTACCCTCTAATATTGGGGTGTAGATATGTCTTCTTGGGGAATCCCAAGAGACCTGTGATATTGGCAACAGTGCAGACCAGATCACAGACAAAGAAGGAGGAGGATAATCCAATAAATACTCACCCAGATGAGATGAGGAAGGCACAGGCTGAGGACAAAACACTCAAGCCATGTTTCAAGAAGTTGCCCAAATCTCATACACCTCCAGGCAAGGGAGAGTTTTATATGAAGAACAAATTGATATATAGGAAGGCTGGATCTGAATCCAATGGTCACGGACAGCTGGTCCTTCCCACTTCATATAGGACTAAAGTGTTGGAACTAGGGCATGCGATTCCCTTCAGTGGTCATATGGGAATCAGCGCAACAGGACAGCGAATAGCTTGTCACTATTTCTGGCCAGGAATAACTGAAGATATCAAACGATATGTAAAATCCTGTCCAGAGTGCCAACGAGTAGCACCTAAACATTGGACTGCACCAGCAACTCTGGGGGAAATGCCCATAGTGGGAACACCCTTTGAGAGAGTTGCTGTGGATCTTGTGGGACCTCTCACCCGAACCAAGAGAAGGAACAGCTACATTCTGACTCTGGTGGACACTTGTTCTATGTGGGGAGAGGCAGTAGCCCTGTCATCGATTGATTCAAAACATGTGGCAGAGGCATTGCTCACAATTTTCACAAGGTTAGGCTTTCCCAATCAAATCTTGACTGATAATGGCTCTCAGTTCAAGGGGAAACTAACTGAAGAAGTTTTCAGGATCTTCCAGGCCAAACACTTCCATTGTAGTGTGTATCATCCCCAAGGGAACGGCCAAGTGGAAAGATTTAACGGCACATTAATGTCGATCCTGAGAAAGTTGGCACACGAAAAACCAGATACATGGGACCAGTACCTGCACGCCGCCCTCTTTGCTTATCGGGAGGTACCCCATAGTTCAACCGGTATGGCCCCGGCAACATTATTGTTTGGAAGGCCAATAAAAGGTCCACTTGAAGCTTTGTTAAGAACGTGGACTGATGAAAAGGCAGAGGAAAACATTACATCTTCATACCAATATGTGAATGAGCTGACCACTCGGTTAAAAACTGGCTGGAAACTTGCCAATGAAAATTTGAAACAAGCCAGAAAGAAACATGCTGCCTATTATAACAGGAAGGCGAAAGACAGAAATTTGGCTGTGGGAGAGAAGGTACTGCTTCTTTTGCCCGGGAGTCAGAATAAGTTACAAATTGGATGGCAGGGTCCATATACAGTTCTAGAGAAGGTGTCTAGAACAAATTATAAGATAGATAAGAAGGGGAAAGAAAAAATCTATCATGTGAATCTCCTGAAGAAATATTTGGAAAGAGAACATCAGGAAGAGACACACTTGTTGACCTTGTCCATCGCCATGGAGATGAAAAAGGAACCACTTTCATCATTTGAATATCCATTACACACCTGTGAGACAGCAGCACAGGTGAAAATCAGTACACATTTAACGAAAACTCAGAAAGAGAGAGTGCAACAGGTTCTAAATAATCATGCAGAGGTGTTAACAGACCGACCAGGGCATACAAACCTATTGGAATATGATATGAAACTCATAGACTCCACACCTGTCTGTATGAAACCATATTCTATTCCGTTTGCTAAGGAAAAAGCTTTGAAGGAAGAGATAGATTATCTATTGAAGGAAGGAATTATTTCGCACAGTGAGTCTTCGTATAGTTCCGGTGTTGTACTTTTAAGGAAGCCCTCTGGAGAACATAGACTCTGTATAGATTACAGGAGACTGAATGCTATTACAGAAGGACAGGTGGATCCATTGCCGGATACAAATCAGCTGTTTGCCAGGCTAAATAAAGCTAAATATTTCTCAAAAGTGGATCTGAGTAAAGGATACTATCAGATTCCAGTAAAGCCTGAGGTTAGACCATACCTAGCTTTCAGTACCTCAGAAGGACACTATGAGTTTAATAGATTGCCATTTGGATTGAAGAATGCACCTAGTGTCTTCTCTAGAATGATGAGAAAATTATTGGATCCTCTGAATAATCCCTGTATAACAAATTTTATGGATGATATCCTTATAGCAACAGAAACATTTGAGGAACACATTGACTCTCTGAACATGCTGTTTGATCGTCTTAGGGAGGCAAATTTAACAGCCCGACCAACCAAATGTTGCGTTGGATGTAAAGAATTGGAATTTTTGGGACACACAGTTTATCAGGGAAACATGACCCCTGACCCAAAGAACTTAGAGAAACTACAGAAAGCCCCGAGACCACAAACCAAGAAGGACGTGAGATCCTTTGTCTCATTATGTGGTTTCTACCAGAAGTATATCAAAAACTTTAATTCCATATGTGCACCGTTAACTGAATTGACACGTAAAGGACATCCAGATCGCATTACATGGACTCCACAATGTGAAATGACTTACCAAGAATTGAAGGAAAAGCTCACAAGTAAACCCATTTTGAAATTACCTGACTTAAGTCAAGAATTCATAGTAAGGACGGATGCAAGTAATATTGGGTTAGGTGCAACTTTACTACAGAAATCAGATGCATTGGATGGGGAATTAAGCCCAGTGGCATATGCTAGCAGAAAGTTGAATAAAGCTGAAATCAACTACTCAACTAGCGAAAAAGAATGTCTTGCAGTAATATGGGCAATAAAGAAATTCAATATTTATCTATATGGGAAGGCATTTAAGTTGCAAACTGACCACAAACCTTTATCGTTTTTAGCACAGGCTAAGCATGAGAACTCTAGGTTACTCCGATGGTCTTTGCTTCTGGCTCCATATAATTTTAGCATTGAATATATATCTGGAAAAACCAATCTGGGAGCGGATTTTTTAAGCCGCCATCCGTGTGATGAGAATCACCGTAAACCCCAGAAATAATAATAAATTTCTCTATGTGTATATAGAATAAAGGACTGACATATAATGTCTGTTTTAAGAGGGGAGGTGTCATGAAATATTCTAATCCACATATATAAATTATTAGGTAAATATGAAGCCTAACAAATAAAATTAATAAAGAGAAGAGCAATGTAAAATGACAGTGCTGTCACAAGGAATGTACTCGAAATCCCCTTGTTTTCTGCTTCGTCTGCAAATTGTAACGCTTTCACGTTGATATAAAAGCTTACTGTATTATTACCCGCTTTCTTCAATGAAACGTGTGCTGTATTTCTTGGAAAAGCATTGAGAGGCCCTGCGTAATGACCTAAATTAATCCTAACATTAATTATATTACGTTACCAAAACGAACGAACAGATGGACAAAAGGATAGCGAGAAGGGAGAGGCAGAAAGCCGAACACTAAACACGCTTCGCGCGATACGCAAATGCTGCCATCACGCGTGTAAGTCTACATGCACTAATTTTTTTTCAGACGGACAGTGATAAAATACACTACCCTTTCCCAGAGTTAGGTTTATAAATCATAACAGACTCTTATTAGAAAAGATAACAATAGATGGGTTTACGTTTGAACACATAACAGTACCCAGACAGCACATCTTCGAAACAGGAGGTAGAAGAAATTGCATATTTTGAACGCAGCCACGTAGCTCCTTTAAATTAGTATTTTTGGGTTCCTTAGGGCTTGCTGACAAATAATATGTAAAACGTTACGCAAATAGTCCAGGAATTAATAAATTATACCCAAAATAAAATATTGGGGGTGCCTGACAGCATAAAATCATTTCTGCTCATAAGATTTTTTTTTTAACGTGTTTGAAAAAAATTTACGTTACAGAAATAGCCTACCATGTAAACTCCAAATTGATTGGAGCGCAACAAATGAAAGCCTAACCACGATTGGTCGGGCTATAAATACTATCTTGGTTGTTAGGGGAGACGGGAAAAGATAACATTTTTTCAAACACTTGTCGAAACGTGGCTCATTGGCAGTCTCGCTGATATACACACTTGGGAGCGTTAGTTCGAGACCACTTGTTTAAATGATCCTGATAAAGCATCAGTGCGTTGAAGCCAGCTAAAATTTTGCTCAATAAAAGCCTGGAAGATAAGCAGATGGAAATTTGTGCCAGTTTGTGCCAGAATTCATTGCTAATCAACGTATCTGTGTTATTCGTATGAATTGTGGTAAGCTTGAACCATTTAATATCTTTTAATGAAAATTGAATGTGAATTGTTGATTTATGCCTGTATATATATGTGTAGTTCAGTGGCAAACGTGAGGTAAAGCCTAAAATGCTCCAGCCTGAACAGAGGGTGTCGGAGAGAAGTAAAACGGCATGGAATGGCCAAACAGTACACTGACACCTGGATGATTGACTAGAAAGAAATAATGCTGGAAGTGCAGAGGCGTAGTAACCATTAGGAAGGGTAATACTGGAATAAAGTATTTCAGATGAAGCTGACTGTTGGCCTAACGCTCTGAACGCAATGTTTGTGATGTATTGTGATCAGTGTAAAAAGAAAATATAAATTAGTTATGAAGTAGAAGGTACATCCTTCTTGATTTCAGGGACAGTGGTCTTGATGGTACTGAGCAGCACCTAGTCAGAGCTTTGCTGAATCCAGTGTCGGACAGCATACTCCTTGGTCCTTTTAGCTATCAGTGAGGTGTCTCCAGAGCCCAGAGGAGAATTCGAGCAGAGGAGTCCTTTCCTGCCGCCATCACGCCAGATAAGCTAACTTGGCCAGCTGAGCTCAACATTATGTCCCCTCATATTGAACTGACTTTATAAAATTAACATTAAGAGGGGAATTTACTTGTCTTAAAATCAGGAACTGTGAACATCTCCAATACTGGTCCCTAAAGACAAACTATTGAAGTCATGATGACAAATACCAACAGAGCTTGAACAAAACAAAACCAGTATTACCTCATTTTACTACTACACAACTGACACACATAGAACATTTGTAATAATATATGTCACTACAATATTCATATTAAATACATTCTGTACATAACTTGTAATTTAATTGATTGTGATTCCTGATTCCCTTGTAGTTGAATCAGGACACATATTCATTCATGCCAGTAATGAATACATATTGTTATTTGAAAGTTATCAGTGCCTCCTTTAAGATATTCTCATAGAGTGTTATATGTATGTGAGTGTCACAGTGTTGTCAAGAGTAGTGGATTACATTAAATTGTTTATCTGTCTGTTGTTGTGACTTACACTTCTTCATACACATACCCTAGACACATAACGTAGCATCACACTATTCCAGAATAATTCTGACTGAGATAAAGAGATATGTGGTAGCAAGTAAGGTTATCTATAATACACTACTCTTAATAGATATAGATACCTTCACAGCTGATCTCAGTCAGTACACTAAGTCCCCTATAAATATTTATAACATCCTACTTCACCACAGTGGTTAAGGATCAAAGAAGAAGAAGAAGACGAAGGATGGCCACCGACTAAGCAAAATGGGGACAGTTTGTTGCTGCCCTACAAGACGCCACTAGGCGTGATGGCCACTGACAGCTTTGTTAAGGATCCAAGAAGGAGCAGAAGAAGATTTGTAGTATTGTTTCTATTTGTACTTCTTGTAGAATATATTTGCAACAAAAGCATGACGTACCTTCCTGCTCCATGACGTAACTTCCTGTTCCATGTCGCGTCCGTTCAATGTATTTCCATCTCTTCTTTATCCCCTTCGTGTCTGTCTCCAGTTCTCTTCTCCTTTGTTTTTTTTTCTCATCTTTACCCTTCAGCTCTCCAAAAAGCGGGGATCGAAGTGGCTAAGAGGTACGGCCTCCGCCTCGAATTATAAAGGTACCGGGTTCGATTCCTAGTAGAGGGAGTATAATTTATGGACATTTTTTTTTCAGAACCAGTGGTCCTGATGATATCATTATGAAAACCAGATGATAGCATTAAGAAAACCAAACCAGATGATAGCATTGAGAAAACCAGATGATATCATCTTTACCCCCCCCCCCCCCCCCCGGGTCTCCTGGGTAGTGAGATCGGATGTCTAACCTTCTCGGTTAAGGGCTAAAAAATAAGAGGTTCCGTGTTCAAGTTGTGCACGTTAAAAATCCCATGGCAGTTGGACATTGTAAAGAGTCGGCTGTTAGGCCACTGCCCTGGCAAAATTTAAAAATTAGAAACCTACCCATCACAAAAATATTTATAGAATGTCATTCCTATATAAACACACTGAGATTCTCGCCGGCGCTACGGAGTTCGTGCTGAGATCCACCTTGTGTGATCTAAGGGAGGAGATTGCAGCACTGATGGAGTTGTCCGTGTGCAATTAAGACGGTCCTTAAAAACCAAACCACACCAATCTCCCAATGAGCACAGGCATACAATAAAAGCACGCCAATCAAACATACTTACATCACGTGCCATCGGCTCAATATCTGTCCATGTCTTTCTTATCACTTTTCTCTATGTTTATCGTGCCCTTCTTTGTGTGTTTTTCGGTCTACCTCAACTTCGCTTACCAAAACAAGGATTGCCATGGTAATGCAATCAACAGGCATCCTCGGTGTGTGTCCTATCCATCGCCAGCATTTTTTTCCTCATCTCTTGTTCCAGTGTCACTTGTCTGGTTCGTGTCATCAGCCAAGAGCCACTCTTCACAACGTTGAGAGCTGTCTTCCTCATGTTATGAGAACGTCACCATTTCCCGTGTGATCAATTTCCGTTGTCCTACTCCATATTTTATTTGGTCTTCCTCTATTTCTGTTACCCTGAGGATTCCAGAACAGGGACTTCCTTGTAAGGCTATCATATGGTTTTCATAATGCTAACATCTGGTTTTCTTAATGCTAACATTTGGTTTTCATAATGCTAACATCTGGTTTTCTTAATGATATCATTTGGTTTTCATAATGCTAACATCTGGTTTTCTTAATGATATCATTTGGTTTTCATAATGCTAACATCTGGTTTTCTTAATGATATCATTTGGTTTTCATAATGCTAACATCTGGTTTTCTTAATGATATCATTTGGTTTTCATAATGCTAACATCTGGTTTTCTTTATATCATCATTTGGTTTTCATAATGCTAACATCTGATTTTCTTAATTATATCATTTGATTTTCTTAATGTTATCATCTGGTTTTCTTAATGCTATCATCTGGCTTTCTTAATGTTATCATCTGGTTTTCTTAATGTTATCCTTTGGTTTTCTTAATGATATCTTCTGTTTTCTTAATGATGTCATCTGGTTTTCTAAATGCTATCATCTGGCTTTCTTAATGCTATCATCTGGTTTTCATAATGATATCATCTGGTTTTCATAATGATATCATTTGGTTTTCTTAATGCTATTTCTTAATGCTATCATGTGGATTTCTTAATGCTATCATCTGGATTGCTTAATGATATCATCTAGTTTTCTTAAAGCTAACATCTGGATTTCTTAATGTTATCATATGGTTTTCTTAATGCTATCATCTGTATTTCTTAATGATATCATCTGGTTTTATTAATGCTATCCTTTGGTTTTCTTAATGCTATCATCTGGTTTTCTTAATGCTATCATCTGGTTTTCTTAACACTATCATCTGGGTTTCTTAATGCTATCATCTAGTTTTCTTAATGCTATCATCTGGTTTTCTTAATGCTATCATCTGGATTTTGTAATGTTATCATCTGGTTTTCTTAATGCAATCATCTGGTTTTCATAATGATATTATCTGGTTTTCTTAATGCTATCATTTGGATTTCTTAATGCTATCATCTGGATTTCATAATGCTATCATCTGGTTTTCTCAATGCTATCATCTTGATTTCTTAATGATATCGCCTGGTTTTCTTAATGCTATCATCTTGATTTCTTAATGACATCATCTGGTTTTCTTAATGATATCATCTGGATTTCTTAATGTTATCATCTGGTTTTTTAAATGCTATCAGCTGGATTTCTTAATGTTATCATCTGGTTTTCTTAATGCTATCATCTGGATTTCTTAATGCTATCATCTGGTTTTCTTAATGCTATCATCTGGTTTTCATAATGCTATCATCTGGTTTTTCAATGCTATCATCTTGATTTCTTAATGATATCATCTGGTTTTCTTAATGATATCATCTGGTTTTCTTAATGCTATCATCTGGATTTCTTAATGTTATCATCTGGTTTTCTTAATGCTATCATCTGGATTTCTTAATGCTATCATCTGGTTTTCTTATTGCTATCATCTGGATTTCTTAATGATAGCATCTGGTTTTCTTAATGCTATCATCTGGTTTTCTTAATGCTATCATCTGGTTTTCTTAATGCTATCATCTGGTTTTCTCAATGCTATCATCTGGATTTCTTAATGCTATCATCTGGTTTTCTTAATGCTATCATCTGGATTTCTTAATGCTGTCATCTGGTTTTCTTAATGCTATCATGTGGATTTCATAATGATATCATCTGGTTTTCTTAATGCTATCATCTGGATTTCTTAATGATATCATCTGGTTTTCTTAATGCTATCATCTGGATTTCTTAATGTTATCATCTGGTTTTCTTAATGCTATCATCTGGTTTTCATAATGACATCATCTGGTTTTCATAATGCTATCATCTGGTTTTCTTAATGCTATCATCTGGTTTTCATAATGATATCATCTGGTTTTCTTAATGCTATCATCTGGATTTCATAATGCTATCATCTGATTTTCATAATGATATCATCTGGTTTTCATAATCTTATCATCTGGTTTTCTTAATGCTATCATCTGGATTTCATAACGATATCATCTGGTTTTCATAATGATATCATCTGGTTTTCTCCTGGCCTCTTCTTCTTTTTCTTGGATCCTTAGCCCCGACTGACAAAACGGTCATAGGCCATCACGCCTCTTGTTCCACTGGCATTTGTTTGAAATAGATTTAAGCGGTGTGTGCTTAATCCTGTTGGTTTGTAACGTTATCATAAAACAATTGTATCACTTCAGCTTATCCAAAAGCTAACAAATAAAAAATCCTCACACTCCAAAAAAATGTGTACCTGTTTTATTATTCCAATCCAATCAAATCACACTAGTGATTCACACGGCCCAAACTTCTGTTTTTGTCGTACGGGAGGCGACGAAATCAATAGTGGGATCGCAGAGAGGAGGATAAACAGATGAGGATGAGTCGATAGGCAACAAAGAGAAGGGGATCGCCATTCATACAGCAGGTGTTAGCTGGAACAGGGACAGAAAGAGGAGGTGAAAAAAAGAGAGTATGACACCAAAGAGCGAGGCAGACAGAGAGAGAATGGGCGAACCCCCCCCCCCCCCCTCCCCCCCTCCCCCTCCCAGAGGTAACACGTGATTCACTCCAAAGAAAACTGCGAAGCTAAAGACATTCCGCTGTGACATTTAATCAGTCAGGCCATCCGATCACTTTAATCACTTAACAAAACCTGGTTTCGCACAGGCAGTAAAAGGGGACACATACATACATACATATATAAATACAGACAGGGAAACAAAAATACCTACGCAGGCAAAAGTATACACAACTCACAGACACACATAATCGTCATTCATGCATGGACAGACACGCACATACACACACGCACTCCCGCACTCACCCACACCCACCCATCGATCCACCCACCACCCACCCACATACACATACATACATGCACATACACACACGCACTCCCGCACTCACCCACACCCACCCATCGATCCAACCATCCACATACACATATATACATGCACATACACACACACACACCCAATCACACAACCACTCACATACCCACTCGAACACACACGTATGCACGCACCCACCGCACCCACCCACACATACACACACCCACTCACGCTCACCTACCCCCACACACCCACCTATCCTCACACACCCACCTATCCTCACACAACCCCACCCACACTCACACCGTAGCGGAGTGAAATGTTAGAGACTTCACTATACTAAGTCCAGCATAGAGAGGTGGGGGGGGGGAACAAATTCCCTTCCTCGCTGCCTTTCCCTTTCTTAACTCAAAGTAAGGTACCCATTTATAGTCGGGCAGACTGGAGCGGGTCGGTACTGTGGTTCGAACCCAGCACCTTTGCCGCGAGAGATCAGCGCTCTAATTACTGTCAATCGGACTGCACCGGCGTCAATCATAACTAAAACCAACACATTAATTAATATCACCTACTGCAACCAGGTGGACATTTACTTACACCAATAATTTCAAATGTTCTTACGACACTCACCTTACTTAAATTAATTATCACTCGTTGGCATCGTAAAAAATCAACTGCATTAATTAATTAAATGGATCGCGTCCCACGGTACCTCGAAGACTTCATTGTAAATAAAATCAACTGAAACAACAGACTAGCATATAGAGACATACGTTTAGGCTGCCAAGTATGCATAAGATAACCGCAGGATACTCAGCACATTCGCGGAGACGAACATTGGTATTGTGCCAGGCATACAAACAGACGAAGCAAGTTTATAAATAGCAGGTTCCATTGTCAATATTCAGCACATCAAACAAGACCCTGGGAAGTCCTCTGTTGAAACGTGACACCAAGCTGGATCAGTGGGACCCGAGGCCAACGCGAGGGTCGGGCAAGTAATTCAATTTTTTTTTTTTAATTTGGTCTGTACTCGTTTTCGTGAACACACAAAATACAGCTCATCGTATCTCCTACCTCTTCGATATCCTTTTCTACATTTTGTTTTCTTCTGTTTCTTTTTTATGATTTGTTTTCTTCTCTCTTCTTCTTTCTAGAAAGAATTATCACTCCCTCTTATCCTCTGGTGCGGTGTTTCCCAAACTTACAGTAATCACATACCCCTTACAAGAGTTTCGCCCTACTGGCGTAACTCATCTGAGGCGAAGATAATTTGGGGATATAGTTGCGACAAGCGAGCGCCAAAGCCTTATCGCCCAATCTTTTCCTACATCTTTTTTATTTTATTTTCTCAAACAGTGTGCTCTTTCATCCCACATTTGCTATTTCATCGTTTTTGATTACTGGCATCTGGTATCTAAAGAACCACATTTGTTCATTCATCGGTGGTCTTTTGATTCAGTTTCCCACCTGTTAAACACATCTGAGTTTATCCTAATCTTGTGAAACCCCAGCTTGGACTTAATAAAACATTCTTTGATAACTAGTCCCTGTATAAATAATCGTCAGACATGCCACCTTGGACTATTGTTTAGACGCGCTGCTGACACCACCTGGTACTTTTTTCAGTGCGAGCCGCTGCGCAAACAATGGACGGTCATCGCACTCGATACAATGGCCACGCAATACAATGGACGCCAGGAGCGGGATATCAAAGACCCGTGCAGCGGAACACCAACTTTGTTTCCAGATGGAGCCGGCACAACAAAGGAACTAGTTAGCGAGCATACAGAGAGCTGTCTTACAAAGGATGACAGAAAATGTACATGTGGGCGACAATGGACAGCGAGTTTTGTGACAGTTAGCGGACACGTGAGTTTTTCTGGCCGACCAATCAGCAAACACCGGGCGGTCTGACCAAGACTGAGAGGCCATGCGAACAAAAGGGAGTGGCGAATTGCCCAACCCAGTGTTAGACTGACAGGAGACATGAGAGATCCTAGGTCTGGGTTGCAAGATGCACGCCTGGTAATTGGTTGAGGGGAGGAGTTAGATTATCTCGGACACATTGGCTAAACCAGCGATATATTCTACTTGTTAGAGATCAGTGCAGTTTTCAACATTGTGGTGTAAAGAGAAATCCCTAAACGCCTAGCCTAAATACACGTGTTTATTCACAGTGGATAAAATAATTCGTATCTGTGGTGAATTGTGTTCTTAAAGGATTTTGCGAGGGGAAAAGAAGATTAGTAGATCTTATACAGATTATTAATACTTTTTCTTATTCTTTATTTATTTTAACCTCACAGCTAAATGTGCGAAAGATAGAGTTTCAATTAATTCTCCTAGTACATGGCTAAATAAAATCAGATTTTCCTCTAAGACGATAGGCTGATAGGAAGTACTTAATAGTTCATACTTCACCTTCATCTAGCTTGTTGAAGCATCATCATAGTCTTCCATACGCACACACTCTCATGCACAATATATTTAACTTCATTAGAATCAAACTCATAGAAATCAAGAGTGAGATGTAGAATAAATGAAAGTCAACCAGTATATATTAAGTGTGAAAACTTACGAAGACTTTTGTGTGTCTTCAGTCCATCAGAAACCTGAGTCTACACGCTACGTGTCTGACGTCTAACCAGAAAAAAGTTATCGAAACGGACATTTGGTTTGCAGAATTCGCCATAGGACATTCTTCGTTCCTCAAATAAAAAGGAATATTTCTTGCCCACGATAAAAACAGTGGACGCAGCATTTTTCGTCAACATATATCACATGCTCACAAGTTCAATACATAGTTATAACAAGTTCAAATCACTCAAACGCTTACTACAGGAGTCAAGCTAAAGCTCACAGTTGATTACTCATATCAAGTTCAGCTCCATCGGAAGCATGCTATCTGAAGTCAAGCTAAAGAGCTCAACAAGTTGAATCTCATATTTATGCCAAGTGCAACACACTCTTAAGTGCATTCTATGAAGCAGACTCCAAAGGATATTTTATGAATCACGATTACATACTCAAGATAATGAGTCTACATATCAAGAACATTTCGTGAAGATATCCAGTCTGGCCAGTACCCTCCGGAGATTAGACAACAGACATTTTCATACGACAGCTGTTAACTGTTGATGAACGCTACAGAGATATACTCACAGAGAAGGATTGTATATCGTCAACGTTCTCAGTACGACAAGTTTTCATCAGAACGTCCTCGACTTAGAGATACCCCACTCGACATAACACATAACAACTTGGGACATTCTATGCATACATGTGAATCATCCTATCCGGAAGAAGCATTTGGAGACACATGGACTGTGTAGATTACTCACCATTTTGGTAACTCGTATCATATCACATCATCATCATTTCGCTTAACACAAGAGCATTCGTAATTAACTACTACTTAATTAACTACAATATTAATATCTCATCTGTGTGTTTTGTGTGAATCGTCATCTACCATCATCACGTTCTAACCATTACTAACCCTATATGCCTAGATATTTAATTAATAAACCCAATAATCATTTGATTATTATCTAGTTTGTTAATGTATCACTCGTGCTGTCGATGTTAAATATTTACATATAGGAACATTTCTACACTCAGATGAGGTTGGGGGCTTTTTCTGTTACGGGATCTAAGGGCAGAAGCTAAGGTCTTTCCATAATTAACCAGAAAACACTGTCCAGTGGAAAGCATTCGCATTCCCTTCTTCTAGTCAGTGGCGGATGAGTCAGGGGGCCCTGAAGCTTAAACTATTGGAAGGCCTCCTTTTATTTAAAGAAAAAGTGTTGGGGATAGGAAAGAAACATATTATATATCAAACAGGACGTAGGGGCCCTGAAGCTCAAGCTTTATTAACTTCGTAGTAGATCTACCTCTGTGTCTAGTGCATGTCTGCTATGTTAGTAACGTTTCTACTTAACAGTTACTATGAGTTACCCATTCCAACCAAGCAGGACCTATAGTATGTCAGAAAGGGTCGAACGTTTGCTCTTTATTTCAATGCTCCGCTTTAGCTACTTACCACTAAGCTTTATAATGCGCATTATAACTTCATGAAAACCCAGCCACTGCAGATCCATGTAGAAGTGACAATTACAATGGTTTTACTATGCACAAAAGGAGCTATGGGCTACCACGACACATATGGGAAACCAACAGCCATGGTTCGCTGGGAGGGGGAGACAGCATTAGACAATCTTTGAAGGACTGAGGACTATATTGGAACAAGGCCAGGAGGAAGACAGCCGATAGGAAAGTATGGCTCTCCCTGGCAAACCTCTACACGCCAGGGTACAAGAGGAAATATTATGTAAGTATTATAAATTCAAATGTATCTGTTAGCTAGAAAACACACCAGAGTAATTCATGCTTTTATGCATAACATTTAATTAATCTTACATGAACACTTATGCTAATAGAACGGATTACGCCCCAGGCAAGGCAACGAAAAAAGTCTCATTCGAATAAACTTTACATGTCTGCCTCTAGATCTATGCGTTGCACAACACAAAGCATAACAAACGCAATGAAACTAAAGCTGTGCTGACGCCTGGCGCACCCTAGGTTGGGAAGAAAGGTGTTCGTGAAAGGTGATTGTGAATACTGCAAACTGTCACATAATTTGTGGGTCGCTCTCTTGTCCACCACGACCGTATTCTGTGACCGTTGTTGTATTGACTAATTACGTGCTTTTCAATGGTCGACATCTCTTTCTTTCTCTGCTATGTCACAGATATTTTGTATTTTCAAACATTCCACTCCTTTCAGTGATAAGTCGTCATGTCTGTTTGGTTACGCGTCCCACCCTGCTGGGAAAGGAACGGATGAGATAATATTAACCGACAATCAGGTTGGCTAATCTCGGGTGTGGCCGACATCAGACTACAGATTAACACTAAGATCGCTCCCAGCGACTTTGGTTAAGCATTGATAAGGCGAACGTGTCGCACTTGCCAAGATGGTAAAGAGACGGATTTTATGTGCACAAGCGAAGGATAAAGAGATTACTTGTCTGTGCGACACATTTTGGACTGACTTGAATGACATAATCGTTTCCTGTCCGACTTTCACTATACTATTAACCTTTTCATTTGAATGTAAAGTAAATATAAAGCTATTCAATTTAAATGTAAAGAAAGTTTTCTCTCGAGGGATTAAGTTTAATTCTCATCGAGGGTAAAATCTGAGGTAGATCGGATGCTGGAATAGGAAGAAGGGGACACATAACTATGCTTCGGGAAACTCAATACTCAGAGTGTATTTGTTTCTAATCATTTACCATACTAGTTGGTGGTACCAGTTTAGGGTACTATCTCTGGAACAAGAAGCGAACAAGTGGCCTAAAGTCGAAGCTAGATACCATCATCAGACGGGACTTAAAGACGAGGGACCAACTTTGTAGACACTCCTGGGAACGTGCTGCGCCCTACAACCTTGACAAGTGACGAGCGTGATCAAAGACCCAGTCTACCAAGAACGAAACCATCAGGAGGAGCAGATCCGTCACTGACAGCTAAATGACACATAAAAGCTGCCAAGTGACCTCCTTTGCAAACTTCCATTACAACACAATAGTGATGATAATTTTCTGATAAATAATTATTATACTTACTTACTTAGTCGTTCCTCTTCTACCGTGAGGTGTAGAGGTTTGTAAGAGAGAGTGCCATACTATTCTATCGGCTGTCTTCCTCCTGGCCTGATTCCATTCTAGACCTCGGTCCTTCAAAGTATGTCTAATGTTGTCCTCCCAGTGGACTTTGGGTCGTCCTGGAGGTCTGGATCCCTGACTCTTAGTTTCCCATGCTTGTCGTGGTAGCCGATCTTCTCCCATTCTGCAGACATGGCAAAACCATCTCAATTGGGACTGTTCTACTTGGGTCTGCAGGGGTTGGGCTTTTAGGCCTTGATGTATCGTCTGGTGGCGGACCATGTCTCTTCTTGTTACTTCAACCACCTTCCTCAGATACCTCATTTCTGAGGGTTGGATCTGGCTTTGTGGGTTGTAGTCATTGCCCATGACTCGCATCCATACACCAAGACTGTGAAATAGGTGGAGCGGTATACAGCCATCTTCGTCTTCTTACCAACTTCTCTTTTGCTGAGGAATCCTCGATTTATGGCTTGAAAAAGTCTCCCAGCTGCTACTTTTCGAGTGGCTAACTCTTCTTTGATGCCTCCTGTAGCGAGAGGTTTGGATGTAATGAAATAAAGGTATCCTGGACAAATAGGTGTATCAGATGATATCAGGATAGTGCCAGATAAGAGACTGGTCTTATGCGCAATACCCCTTCTCTGAAAAGAGCAAGGGTGTATAGACATCAAAGTGGGGTCAAGCTATGTAAGTTCCCAGAGAAGATGATGATGATGTAGTACTCTGAGTCCCTAACTGCTACCTCTCATGATCCCACCAAGATTAATGATTAGCTGTTTTGTTTTATTTGGCTAATTATCTAGGGGTAATTTAAATTATACTAAGTAGTAAATTCCAATACAGAACTTGAACTTTAATAAAATTATCAAGCAAGTCTGTATGAAATTTATTTACAATTTATTTGTCCTGAATCTCAATATCTTTTCAGGTCAGGAATACTCAAAAGAACTGTAATATTATTTACAAATCAAAATAAATAAACTGGAAAGACTCTTCCATCATGAATAAAATTGATTTAAAGTCCTACCAAGTTCACTCTCTGTCTATCTTAATATTTTATTCACTGTCTCTGACGTGTGGAAGTTGCACTAATTATTAGCGTCCTTGTATTCATCCTAAAGGGTATAGTAGTTTATAAGTGTGAAAATTTGGTGAGTATCTGGATTTGCTGTGCAGTGGCCCTTATGGGTCACTTATCTTTAGATGCTGCTGATCTTCACTCAACAAGTCAGGATCACACAACTTGCAGCTCCTAGTTGAGAAATGCTGGGTTTAGCTCCTAATATATGCAGAGCTCTCGCCACCTCAAGAGTGAATGCAGCTAAGTGGTAATGTCGAGACAGAACCTGGAATAAAGGATAACCACATTCCATGTAGGTATCTGCTTCAGCCCACACACACACATACAACACCACATCTTACCCTTTTCTCAGTTATTGTGCTAACAGGTTGCACTGGACATATAAGTTCTTTTCCTACAGCCAGTTCCATGTAATTATTCTTTTTCTGTACTTATTCTATGATAGAGTCCTTAGCCCATGATTGGCTTCCATACCATGATTTGGTTAAGTACACAATGGTAAGTGACTACTTAATTACTTCATGTCAACAATTCCTGTAGACCTATCTCATGTGCGTGAACACTGTGTAACTCCAGAAGAAAATACTCATTCAAATCCCCTGTCGTAATTGTGCCTTATTTTGCAAATATTATACACATTTTTCATTTCGGGCCTGTCGTCTTTCAAACTACACACGATTACAATTGGGTCAGTATGGCAGCACACATTAGTCCTGTAGTTTCACTTTTCTACACAGCACTGCACACATAATCGGGTATACACAGGTTAATTAACAAAATATACAAATATATTTATCTTTCTTACCCTCAGGCAATAATACTCAAGCTGAGACTTTCCTCAATGGGAATCTAGTTCTGCTAACAGGTCAGAACGGCAAAAGACTTGATATGCACAGTCCGCTAGATTCTTCTAGCTCGGTATTTTTTTTTTTTCAAATAATAGTGGCGGCTTTCTAAGTCCCCGTTTCTATATATAGAGCTACATCCGACCAATCGGAGCAAGGTCAAAAAAATATTTTAAGAATCTTACTCTAAGAGATTTCCAGCCTGCCCGTACAATGTGACTAATTTTAAATATTTTATATTACAGTTATTACTGGACCGATTTCTATTATTTAAAATGATAATTAAACGGCCAATTTATCTCTATCGTTCTATATGTATAATCGTTAGCTATTTCCGTGCATTTCAATCTAGGTAATTTTTAAGTAATTAAATCGGGTACCACCCTGATATGAAAATATCACTAAAATCAATTTTTCTCTTTAATTAACTTACTTTTATGAGATCGGCTTGGCACCTATTTATTAAGTGATATATCAGGTGTATTAATAGCTATGTATTTATTTTTATTTCTCGCTATTCTTTAAGAAATAAAATAACTCCTTCCCTCCAAACACACAGAATAGGCCCTTTCTGCTAAATATAAAAGGTATCTTTATAGACACTAGAGAAGGAGCGTTCTGATTGGCCCTTATATTTGGACCTTTTATCCTAGATTGAGCGCGGAAAATATGACTGTGTTATTTATACAGATTCAAATTACGACACCTCCCTTCCGGTCTATGACAGCTCCAAGGTATTTAAAGTGGTCGACCTTCTCCAGGACCTGTTCTCCCAGCTTAATCTGATGTCTTCTTTTCTCTCGTGATATCACAATGGTTTTTGTTTTCGAGCTACTTATGATCATCCCTCTCTTCTCCAGCTCTTCTTTCCAGACTTGCAGGTTGGAGTGAAGATGTGCCTCTGATTTAGCAATCAGGGCAACTTCATCAGCAAATGCCAGCTCTGAAATACAGACCTGTCTCATCTTCCAGTACCCCACTGAATACTTTCTTGTCCTCTCCTTACATGCTTTGATGACATCGTCCATGGGGAGTATGAAAAGATAAGGTGACAGGATATCACCTTGTCTTACACCAGTGGTGGTCCTGAATTCTTCTGACTTATGGTTTGCCGTCCTCACATAATTTCTGCAAGAATTGTAGAAGCTCTGTATAGAATGAATCAGATGTGATGGGATGTTCTTTATTGCCAAACAGTCCCAGAGTTTGTTCCAGGGGACCTTGTCAAATGCCTTTTCCAGATCTAAGAAGCAAAGATTGATCTCACTCTTATATTCAACAGCCTTTTCACTCAACTGTCTGAGTGTGAAGATTAGGTCTTGAGTACTTCGATTTGCTCGGAAGCCACACTGGACCTCATCCATTTGTGGCTCAGCTAGGCGTCTGAGTCTCTGCTCCAGGATTCTAGAGTAGATTCTACCAGGGACACTGAGAAGGGATATGCCTCTATGGTTTCCACATTCTCGGTTGTCACCGTTTTTTGAAAATAAATAATTATTCAATCTTTTAAAACCTTGTTAAAACGTAAGTGATTATTAAATCTGTTATTCGTAAATATACAAATTTAACGTCGATTTAATCATTTTGAATGTACTTCATGTTTGTCTCAGTCAATTTACTAAATGAGCTATACCATAATAAGAAGAACTCCACTGAGTAAACCAGGGTGGTGGCTTGAACGAGCTGAAATTGATACTTGCTTTATTCTTCATAAAAGGCAGCGGATCAGATATAAGTTAACAATTGCCATGGCCAACGCAGCATTGTACTTGACTTCTGAAATATCTTATGAATACTACCTTGAGATAGAAGCATCATTACCCTGCTATCTCCAACTCTGCCAGAAGTAATCTTGTGTGAAGGTAGACACCTTTGAAAACCTATATTAGATACTCCTGAGTTTTGGCCACTAATGGACCACTATTGCAAAGCAGGGGAGGCAATTCCGTGACACAAACATCACGTATAGAAACTGTAATAGATTGTATGCTTTCACTAGTATGTTATCGGCAGCATGATGAATATACAAATACGCTGTACATTTGTACACAGCATAAATAAAGTGCTGACACTGATAAAACACTTTAGTCCCCTTTCTGTCAGAGACATGCACGCATTATTGTATAATAAGGGGGGTAATTAAAATATTGGAAGCATTCAGACATTTACGCACTGATATATATAGTAAGGGAGATAACTAAATACAACGGAAATATTTAGATGTTCACACATTTATACCAGAAGGGAGATGATTAAACACACTGGAAATATGTAGACATTCAGACAGCACACTAAAATAAGGGAAATTACTTAAACGTTTGGAATTATTTAGATGTTCCCACATTATTATAGAAAAAGGGAGATAATAAAACACTCGAAATATTTAGATATGAGACACGCTGTGTTCAGTCACAAACCAAAAAACCTACATTGCCTGGAAGTATTATTGAACGCTCGTATAATCATTAAGCAAATTACTGCATATATAATTAGTCAATGCATCATTGAACAACAACAACAACAACAACTCGGTGAATTTGTAGAAGAGCGAGAAAGAGTTAACACAGCCAATACTAAACTAAATTATTTCTATTTGTTCCTCCAGTGGGGGTTTTAGGTGAAGGTAGGTTTTTGCCTAGGACCTTTGCGCACAAATTTTTGCTTTGCTTGTCGATACACGAGGACAAATGTCGAGGTGCTGTCATGTGCTGACCTTCGAAGCATGTATACATTGCTCAGACAGCACAGACTACACTGGCTTGGACATGTCCGCCGCATGGAACATGGTCGCATCCCTAAAGATATCGTCTACATACAACTGGCAGATGGCAACAGAACAGCTGGGCTTTCGCAGCTGAGGTTCAGAGATGTGTGCAAGAGAGATATGAGGGCACTGGACATAAATCCAGCAGCCTGGGAGGATGAAGCTGCTGATCGCACCACGTGACGATGCTCCCTACGGCGCCACCGCAGATTGGGCGAAATGAAGCTCTCACAACATGCAGAAGAGAAACGACTACGCCGAAATAAACACCAGATTTTTAAAAAAAAAAGCAGCTGAGGCCTATCACCTCAGAGGCGCATGCTCATAGTCAGTTATGACTGAAGGGGGTTACTAGTATTACAAGAGGACTTTTAAAGTGGCCTCGAAAGTTCACGCTTGCCCTAGGGTTTCGCACAACCAAACCCCGCCACTGTGTCCCTCCTACCCATTATTACGCTTTCGACAAGTGCGAACCTTTTAATGAAACAGAATACGATTGTTAAAAAAATGTGTTGATAAATGTACATGTTCATTAAGTCTATACTGACAGCAAACGTTGCTGGGTGTGTGATTCTATTCGGTTCTCTAGCTTCCCTGCGTAACAAGGTATGTGTATAATGTAGGTATCGTGCGCGTGAGTTGGCGTGTAAGTGCAGGCCTTACGAGAGGGGGAAGGGGCAGCAGGGCCATTTGGCCTGGGTCACACCTAACGGAAAAAAAGAAAAAAAAAAGGGGGGGGGGTGGGAGGAGCTGCCTCACCTCAGCCAAGAATGCATGATTAACGCAATTCTTACCCCTCTTTCAAATCACTGAGAGGGCCTCAAAATGTGAAATGCCCCAGATGTAACCTGAGCTCTTGGAGGGTCTGTGGAAATATTTATATGCGTTAGCGTGATGATCGAAAGTGAAATGGGGTGCGTGGGGGAGGAACAAGCATGGACAATATGTTAAATGCCAAAAAGAGAAGGAAGAAGAAAGTCCGTAATACCAAACAAAGACAATTGGAAGTGTTCAAATACTTGGGCAACAAGTTTACCGTAACCCCCCGTGAAGTTCCTGGGTGTCTCTGTTGACAAATAGAAAAATTAGGACTTCTACTCCTTCATGCATGTCGTAAGAGGCAGCATTTATGAGGGTGTACGTGAGTCCGGTAACCTCATCGTGTAAGATAGATTGCTATATAAATTACTACTACATCAGAGTATTTCATGATTTTATGCATAACAATTAATTAGTCTTGCACGAACACAAATGCGCAATGCATGAATTATGCTACAGGCGAAGCAACGAAAAAAATGTCTCATACGGATAAACTATTAACGTCTGCCTTTAAATCTATGTGTTGCACAACACAAAACATCACAAAATGCTGTGCTGTGCAGTTGAATGCTTGGGCTCAGACTTCCCGCAAGGGGAACAACTGTCGTGGTGGCCCCCAAAGAGAGTGACAAGGGAAATTTTGATGAAGATGTTTACCATAGTCACAAGATTGGACAACGAGACTAAAGTGATATATGGCATTACGTGCACTGCATAGAAAACCAATTAACGTCACTACCGGCGACTCTTCGCGGCATTAACAGCAAACAATAAAAAAAAAAAAAAATAAGCACCGCTGACAAAGTTATGTAGAGTTCTTCCATCATGTCAAATTTTTGGTTCTTTATAAAGCAAACAGCCATCACTGAGGTCGGTTCCATTGACTGCATCCAAGTACGCATATGCACTTCCAGCATGGTTTCTTCATTCATACCACCTACTACTGATGACAACTTTACTCACACCAGCGTCTACTCTGATAATGGCTTTGCTCATACCAACTTCTACTTCATTCATTCATTTCATAACTCTCCACTCCCAAAGGAGTATAGGCCTTCAACAAACACATGCCAAGTCCTCCTGTCACGTGCCATCATCTCATGTTCTTTCCACGTTCTCCTTATCATTTTCACCTCTGTTTCCAGCTCTCTTCTCCATATGCTTCTTGGTCTACACTGCCTCTCTTGCCCTGGGGGTTCCAGATCAAGGATTGCCTTGTAATGCTATCAACAGGTTTCCTCAGTGTGTGTCCTATCCATCGCCTTCTTCTCATCTCTTGTTCCACTGGCACTTGTCTAGTTCTTGTCATCAGTTCCATATTGGTAACCTTGTCATACCATTTTAATCCCTCTATTCTACGCAAGCACCCATTTATGAAAGTCTGTAGCTTTTTGGTAGTTGTCTTTGTTGTTCTCCATGTCTCAGAGCCATACAATAGGACTGACTTCGCATTTGAGTTGAAGATTCTTATTTTCGTGTTGGATCCGATTTCTCTTGATTTCCATATATTTCCCAATGCAATTAAAGCTCCTGTTGCTTTTTGTATTATTATTTTGATATCACTGTCTGTCCCTCCAACTTTGTCTATATTGCTGCCAAGATATGTGTACGATTCTACATTTTGTATTGGTGCTTCTTCAAGTTCAACCCTGTTATCATTACCTGCATTTATTCTCATTATCTTTTGTCTTTTCCCTTTGTATTTTCAGACCCAATTGCTGTGACCTCTCATCGAGTGTTTTCAATTTGTCCTGCATCTGATTACGGTTATGGGACAGAAGAGCCAAGTCATCAGCAAAATCCAGATCATCCAACTGCTTAGTCAGATTCCACTGGATTCCATTTCTGTGTTGTGTTGTCGATGTTCTCATAACCCAGTCTATTGCTAGTAAGAAAAGAAATGGAGACAAGAGGCATCCCTGTCGCACTCCTGTTCTTATCCCAAACGGTTCTGTAAGCTGTCCTTCATGAAGAACTCTGCATGTCATGTCTTCATATGTTTTCTTTATTAAATTAATGATCTTTAGGGGAATTCCATAATGCCTCATCAATTTCCAAAGTGATTCTCAGTCTACACTATCAAATGCCTTTTCGTAGTCCACAAATCCGTTGTATAGTGGTGAATTCCATTCCAGACTTTGTTCAACTATTATTCTCAAAGTGGCTATCTGGTCTGTACAGGATCTGTTTTGTCGAAAACCTGCTTGTTCATCTCTCAGTTTCTTGTCTATGGACTCTTTTAATCTCTCAAGGATAATCTTGTTAAATACTTTTCCTGGCACTGTTAGTAACATTATTCCTCTATAATTTGTGCACTCTTGTAAATTTCCCTTCTTAGGCAACTTAACCAGATATCCTTCCTTCCATTCTTCTGGTATCTCTTCCTTTTCCCAGACTTTAACAAGTAATTTATATAACATCTCTATAGCCGTGTCGATATCTGCTTTGATGGCCTCTGCTGGAATGCCATCAGGTCCAAACGCTTTTCCATCTCTTAGAAGCTTTATGGCTTTCTTTATTTCTTCCTTTGTTGGTCTTTCGCCGTTAATTTGTAGCTCTTCTTCTGCTGGCTGGATGTCCGGGGGAGGGAGGGGGAGGGGGGGGGATGGTTATGTGGAGCTGGTCTATTGTGAAGGTCCTCAAAATATTCTGTCCACCTCTTCATTTGCTCTTGTATATTGCTGAGCAGTTTTCCATTCTTGTCTTTTATGAGGCAACTTGTTTGCTTGTATTTCCACGTTAGCTTCTTTGTGCTGTTATACAGTTCTCTCATATTTACTTTGGCTGCGGCATCTTCTGCCTCTCTTGCCAACTCCTCAATATACTTACAATGACTTTACTCAGACCACATTCTACTGAAAATGATTATACTTATACCACACTTTACTGATAATGACTTTACTCATTCCACATTCTATTGATGACGACTTTACTCATAACATATTCTACTGATGACGACTTTACTCATATTACATTCTACTGATAACGACTTTAATCATACCGCATTCTACTGACAATGACTTTACTCATACCGCATTCTACTGATAATGACTTTACTCATATCACATTCCACTGATAATGACTTTACTCACACCACATTCTACTAATGATGACTTTACTCATATCACATTCTACTTGTCGTGAAACGAATGTGTGTAACCCCACTACTTTGTTAAATCATTATGCCGGGATACAAATTTGCCCCAGCCAATCAACGCACAGTTGCTGAGCCGGAATAAATTACCTGAAGTTACGCCAGGAAAAACTTAAGCCCTGTTTTTTCGGATGTGGGTCGTTGCCATCTTGTTCACGCAAGATGGCGGATAAAAACTGAATAAAATAAGGCTGTACGAGCAAAAGACGAAACTGCAGGAAACCAATCAGCTTGCTCCGCCAGGAACCAACCAAAAGCTTTGCTTAAGCATTCACCTACCTATATAATCGGGCGGATTTTATGCAAATGCACGCAACACCAAAACACGAAGCCAGAGACGACCGACTGAAGAGAGGAGCTGTCAGCTTTGATGTATAGCTTACCTGAGGGCATCGACCTGCAGCCTGCTTCGCTAAGTCGAGTCAAAAACTGGCCTGTTTGAATCTTAGAGGGTAAATATATTTACGATAACCTTTAGGAAAATAGGCTGTTGGTATTTGTTGTGTGTCATTATACTACCTACACCTGTATATATTTTATATAAATTGTTTCAATATGAACGTATCAGGTTACTGATTGTATCTTAAGGGTATTAGGTATAATGATTGTATTTCCTATGATTGAATAGACGAAGACTAATAGGACTCATACTTCAATCTATTTTCTCAGACCAACTGCAATATAACCAAAACAGTCCTTGTTAGGACTCAACCTATTGTCTCCTATAACTTCAATCTATTTTCTCAGACCAACTGCAATATAACCAACACAGTCTTTGTTAGGACTCAATCTATTGTCTCCTATAACTCAATCTATTGTCTCCTATAACTTCAGTCTATTATCTCAGATAAAACCAACTGCAATATAACCAAAACAGTCCTTGTTAAGACTCAATCTATTGTCTCATCTAACATCAATCTATTGTCCCTATAACTCCCACCTGATATAACCAAACAGTCCTTCTCACATATACTCCTATCATAAGAACATAACAATATTCTTAGGATATATGTTACCAGCTAGTATAGCACTTGTCAGAGAGGGCCTGGTATATTATAGGGGGAATGGTTGTATCACACCTAGGTGTACATATTATTGGATGTATTCATGTATTGAATGTATTCATGTATTGAATTTATATTATTGAATGTATTCATGCATTGAATTTATATTATTGAATGTATCCATCTATTAATTTATCAGATAGAATGTTTTGCAAGTAGACACCTGTCTTGTCTCGCTATTGCTAACTCATACTGAGCCATGTTGTCATTCATCCTACATGCAGACACCCGAGGCACACGCTCATTTCATCCACATTAGAAATAGGTGGGCTTGATGACAGAAATTAGCCCCTATTTTTCCTTGTTACAGGTTTTATTCGTGTCATAAAACCTGAGGTCGTATGTCGTGTCAATCCAGCTGCCTGGAACGTCGCAGGAGCACAGTGATTGCACAGGATCAACCTCTTTAGTCCCCCTCAGTCTTGAGTGGGCTAACGAAACGACCATCAGCGGGTGTTTTGTGTCAACCAAGCCAAAAAGGACCGAACTTTTAAGAGATGAGTACACATTAGTACCATTTCTGTCAGTATTGTGAGCAAAAGCTAGTGTCAGTGACGAGAAAGTGAATTAGCGTAGCAAGAGACAATAATAAGATTATAGCTGATAAATTATACGTAATTAACAGCACAGCTGATACATGTACTATAATTGAATAACAGCACAGCTGATATAATTTTTGTTCCTATAATTGGAAAACTTGTTGTAATATATTTACATATCTATATAAATATAAATATTTGTAAATCATATGTAAACTTACAAATTCATTACATTCCATTTTTCAACATTCACCCTTCAGCACAAGAGTAGATAGTGTATATACTAAATAAATAATAAGGAAATTGTATTTGAAGACTTGTCAAGTTTATCATTGTTAAGTAAAATCTGTTTCCTTGGTTTTTTTAAATATCACACTTAGTTACACAGCGGAGGTGGCACTTTATGTCGGTCTCCTCTCTACTATTGTTTCGAGATCCGATCATTCACAGCCGTAACTAATTTGTGATACCAGTAGTCCTCTCAGACACTGGGACTTCACCATTTTCTGCAGAAATTCTATTTCTGTAATTGTCAGTACTATACTGATCCAAGAGCAAAATAAAACCTCTCGCCACACTACTGATAATGAATTTACTCACACCACATTCTGCTGATAATAGCTTTACTCATATTGATTACGACCTACTCATATCATATAATATTTATGACCACATTACTCATACCACATTCTACTGATAAAGACTTGTTTAAACTATACTGAAGCACATTAAAAACGCACCACCTGTATAATCCAGGAACAGAGTGTGAAATGTAAATATAAGTGTTTACAAGTTTACATATTTGGAATCTTTATTCATTTTTCTATGAATCCATGCTGGTCATTAATTTGTATATTTGAATGCTATGAAATTCATTGCATTCTGTGCAGGCAAGGGAAAAAAACCAAAAATGCAACCAATAAAAAAATGCATTCACACTATCCTCAGTATCTGGTATGTCCACCGTGTGCTTGCAAACAAGCTAGGCAGCGGCTCCGCAGGGAACGCACAAGTCTCTGAAGGAAATTCCGGGGAATCAAGACACATTCACGTGTAAGAGCAGCTTCGAGCTGTTGCAGATTAGCTGGAGAACCTTGCCTGTAGACTCTGCGTCCAAGCTCGTCCCACAGATGTTTTATAGGGGACATGTCTGGTGATAGGGCAGGCCAATCAATCGTCACAATGTTCTGCTGCTGTAGATATTGCTGCGTAATGCATGCGGTGTGCGCACGTGCGTTATCCTGCTGGAGAAGCTGCAAGTCTGGATAATTTGTGAACGCAGGAGCAACCAATGCATCCAGAACCTCATCTTGATATGTCACAGCATTAACATTTCCACGGAAGACGTGAAGAGGCAAGCGATGGTGAAAACTGAATCCTCCCCAAATGTGAATACTGCCACCTCCAAATCGGTTGTGCTGACGAACACAGCAATCTGTAAAGCGCTCTCCACACCGTCGCCAAATCCGCATACGTCCATCAGCAAAGGATATGTTGAATCTGCTCTCATCTGTGAATAGGACAGCATTCCACTGCAGTCTAGTCCATCTGACATGTTGCTCTGCCCATTGCAGGAGCTGCTGACGATGTCTGTGAGTCAAGTTTGGCCCAACATAAGGCCGTCTTGCAGTAAGGCCTGTATCTCTGAGTCGTCGTATGACTGTCATTCGAGAGACTTGCCCACGTCTACCCACTATTGCTCTTGCTGTTTGACTTGCCGGGAGAGAACGATTCCTTAGGTGACTCAGCACAATATGACGATCTTGCGCAGGGGTAGTAACTCGTGGTTGGCCACTCCGAAGTCTATCCCGGGCACTGCCAGTGGTTCCGTAACGTTCATTGAGACGTACAATAGTGCTGTGGTGGCACTTCATCCTTCTGGCAATGGCCCGCGAGCTCATTCCGGTCTCCAACATACCAATGGCTCGTTGGCGGTCGTTTTCAGATAGTCGTGGCATTTCAAGCACATGTACTGGGTGTTTTGTCCCAACGGCCTTTTTATCGTCAAAAGGACGGTATTGCTGCATCTATACATTCTAGTATACATTCTACGATGAGGACTTTACTCATACCACCTTCACTTATAACATCATTACTCATACCACCTTCCACTGATAACATCATTACTCAAACCACCTTCTACTCTGATAATGACTTTCCTCAAACCACCTGATGCACTTATAACGGCTTTATGCATTCTACCTGTTATACTGTTGACGACTTTTATTAAAACAGCTGCTTCATGGACTACAGCTTACCAGTACCGAATGTTACAATGTCATGGACAAAGCGCGTGTCGCGGCACCCACAAATTATTAAAGAAACATTTCTAAAAGCCATCAACACAAAAGTACAAGCACATATTACGGCTTTGTCGTGTCCGCGCATTCTTGTAAGGTCACAATTTTTAATTATGGCAGTCCATCCAGATTATGGAGAGGAACAATAAATGCATGGTCTGTAACAAAGCTTCGTGGTTATTAAGTTAAAAACCAGAAAGGAAAAACTAGAAACGATTTCAGGAAAATCTTGATTTATTCGGACGAGGGGCGCCTATTCGAAGGCTCAATCTTGGAACTTTCTTGGAACATCCCCTCCCCCTCCCAGTCAATCTGTCACAATTAGTTCTAAAACAAGGTGAGTATATTGTTTAATTCAAAATCTGGCAGCCTCACGCTCAAGTCTACCCAGATGTAAATGGATACCTGATGCTGTTCTTGAACCGGGGAAGGCAAAGGCATCGATGAAGGTAACCGGTAACCCCATCTCATAAAAAGCTAGACCTAGTATTGTGAAGTCTCCAACACTTCACTCCTCTACGGTTGTATCTGCTAAGGAATTGCCTTTTTATATATCTGTTAAGAAATGAATAAATATCCTTTATCACAAGTAGGCAAGGCTGAGTCACAGAACAGGGTACACTCAGGACCTTGTCAGTCAACTCGCCAGTGGTGAGTCTTGTCGACCATCTCGCGATTGGTTAGTCGCCTGGTGTCTCTTAGAGTTTCTTAAGCAGCGATAGGCAACCCAGGAGCTTTGTTGATCTACTTTGAAAAAAAAACTTAGCTCTCTAATTATCTACCTTGATAAAATTATGTCTAGCTTCAGATTTAAGAGGATTTGGATTCTCCTGTCAAAGACAGCTGCAGCAGAAGCATGTGGTGAAGTTCGACTTGGGAACAAGAGAAAGAGGACACCTTGGTAGACAGGTGAGGTTAAAGAGAAAATAAGAGAGAAACAATACTTAGGAGCTAAAAACACAGTAGGAAAAACAGAAAAATATAGAGAATATGTGATTCTCAGAAGAGAAGCAAAGAACAAGGTGCTAGCAGCAAAACAGAAGTCCTGGGAAGAATTTGGAGAAATGCTAGAAAACGATGCGCAAGAAAACCAGAAATTGTTTAATAAGACCCGAAAGAATATGAGGAAGGAAAAACAGTGCCCTCTTAAATTTATACAGGACAAGCAAGGCAAGTTGCTTACTGCCCCAAAAGAAGTAATGGAAAGATGGAAAGAATATTTTTCAGAACTCCTGGATGGTGAGCAAGGTCAAACATTATAAATGATAACCACTGGCACAGAAGAGGAAACCAATGATGATGATGACATAAAGATGGAAGAACTGAAGGCAGCACTGGAGAAAATCAAGATGGGCAAAGCTGCAGGACATGATGGCATAACACCATAAATGGTTAAGTACATGGGGCAACTTCCTCCCTTGGTGCTTGGGCTTTCGCATAGGGTATAGGGTATGTTCTCATGCATACTGGTGTAGGGTCAGTAACCTTCATGCCGTACTCTAACAGATTCGTACGACCTGTCTTATCTGTGAGCACATCAGCATGGGTTTCCAACACTTTCTGAACCATCTTCTTCTTCTCTGGAGTTAAATGTCCACTAATGTTTACTTGAACATAATCCTCTGTAGTTGTTAGTGGATATTCCATAGAGTGAAAGGGTTCACCGTGCATTTCTGTTGCAATGGCTAGGGTCATGATATGTGTAACTTCTGATGATTCCTTGTCATAGTACTTTTTAAGAAGATTGACATGATACACCTTCTCCTTTCCTTTCTTGTCAATCTTATAATTGGTCCTGGAAAGTTTTTCCAGTATGACATAGGGTCCCTGCCATCCAATCTGCAATTTATTATTGCTGCTTGGCAACAGTAAAAACACCTTTTCACCCACCTTCAGTTCCCTATCCTTTGCTTTTTTATTGTAGTACGCAGCATGCTTCCTCCTGGCCTGTCTTAAGTTATCATTTGCCAGTTTCCAACCTGTTTTCAATCAAGATGTGAACTCGCTGATGTATTGGTATGAGGAAGTCACTGTTTTTTTCTGCTTTTTCATCAGTCCATGTCCGCAGCAATGCTTCCAGTGGACCTTTTATTGGTTATCCAAATAACAATGTAGCTGGAGCCAATCCAGTTGAATTGTGGGGTACTTCCCTATATGCAAATAGTGCAGCGGGTAAGTATTATCCCAAGTATCAGGTTCTTCACTTGCCAGCTTTCTAAGGATTGAAATTAGCGTACCATTGAACCGCTCTATTTGACCGTTCCCTTGGGCATGGTAGGGACTATAATGATAGTGCCTGGCTTGAAATATCCTGAATACTTCTTGTGTTAGCTCTCTCTTAAACTGAGAACCATTGCCAGTCAATATCTGATGCGGGAAACCTAATCGGGTGAATATTGTTAACAAGGCCTCTGCCACATGCTTTGAATCTATAGCTGACATGGCCACTGCTTCTTCCCACATAGAGCAAGTATCAACCAAGGTTAAGATGTAAGCATTTCTCTTCTTGGTCCTAGTGAGGGGTCCAACAATATCCACTGCAACAAAAGGGGTTCCCATAATGGGCATTTCTCTCAGTGTTGCTGGTGCAGTCCTGTACTTAGGAGCTACTCTTTGGCATTCTGGACATGATCTTACATATCTCTTTATGTCCTCTGTGATTCCTGGCCAAAAGGAGTGACAGGCTATCCTTTGTCCAGTGGCCCCTATTCCCATATGTCCACTGAAGGGTATAGCATGTCCTAGCGTCATAACTTTCTTCCTGTAAGATTTTAGCACTACTAGCTGTCCATGCCCTTTAGGTCCTGTTCCAGCTTTTCTGTAGAGTAGGCCATTCTTCATGTAAAAGTCTCCTTTCTCTGGAGGATTATGTGCTTTAGGTAATTTGCTAAAACAAGGCTTCAATGTGCTGTCTGCTGCTTGAGCCTTTTTCATCTCTTCTGGATGAGTATTGATAGCATTTTCCTCCATTTTCCTGGAGCTTTCCCTGGTCTGGACTGTTGCCATAACTACAGGTTTTATAGGTTCTCCAAGGAAAACATACCTACACCCCAGAATCAAAGGGTAAATAGGGTCGTCCATCACTGCTGCTTTGATTTCTCCTTCCACATAGCGAGATCTTATGTTGATTCGGACTATGGGTAATGCCACGGTTCTTGCTCCCTTGATCGGTCCTCTGATTTCCACTGTTTATGTGGTTATCTGGTCAGGACTCACTAGAGACGAGCACACATAGACAAGTTTATACCACTTTCCTTCCTTTTGGTAAGGTGTCTTATCCGATCTTAGAGGGTTTTTGTCCTTTTGGTCAAATCTTTGTTTGTTCCTTGTGGTATGATCCTTTTGTTCATATTTGGTATAGTTTTGTGATGATTTGAAGTTTTCACCCTGCTTCTTCTTATTTCCTAATAATTCTGCCTGAGCTGCTTGATATCTCTCAGCAACAGTTACAATATCTTCCAATCTCTCTGCTCCTTGTTCCATGATAAACTTCCTCATTTCTTGAGGCATGAACTCTTTCACTTGCTCCATCATTATCATTTCTTTCAGATCCTGACACTTTCCTAAACTACTCTATTTTTCCAAATAGGTTTCCAATCTAGCAGAGAATTGGTGATAGTTTTCTCCTGGAAGAAGTTTAGCTGTTCGGAAATTCTTTCTATACGATTCTGAGCTCTTTTCGTATCTCATAAGCAATGCCTACTTCAGGATTTCATAATCTTCCTGGTCATCTCTTGAGAGCTTCAATATACATAGTAGGCCACACCTCTCAATCCCTGAGATAGTTTAAGACTCCACTTTTCTTTCATTAAGCCATAGGTAGTGGCAAGTCTTTCGTATCTATCCAGGTACGACTCAATGGCGTCTTCTTTCTCAACAAATGGGTCCAGATGAAAATTCATGGCCCCACTTGAGGTGCTCTGGCTGGAGCCACTCTCAGAGTCAGGTGAGTTACCCCATTATTGCCAGTAGTTGCCTGAATTTCAAGTTCTTTTAATCTCAACTGATGGTCTCTCTTTGCTTGTAATTTCCTTTCCTCAGCGTCAATTTTCTTTGCTTTATTTTCAGCCTCCAATTTCTTGGCTTCAGCTGCTAATTTCCTTTCTTCAACTTCTAGTCTTTTGGTTTCTCTCTCAGCATCCAGTCTTTTGCCTTTTCTCTCAGTTTCCAGTCTTTTGGCTTCTCTTTTAGCTTCTACTTGCAATTTCCTTTCCTCTCTATCCATGTGTTTGTCCACTTCTGTTGTGACATACTGAATAAGAGCATCACCTGTCATATTTAATTCCTTACCCATCTGCATGATCGCAGTTCTGAACTTCACTAGGTCAGCCATGACGTTACTTAGAGAGGGTATGTAATTTTACTATATACAAATTATTGTAATTAAACTTAATTAATTTAATTAACAAATAATTTCTGTGCAACTTTGTGAGCATCAACTATTTACTGAGTACTAAATGTACTCCTCCTAAGAAAACAATAAAAAATCCTGTTTATGAATTTTTTCAAAAATCTTCTTTTGTTATCTATGGGTGGCACAAGATAGTGTGTAGATAGATGAATAGACTAAGTATGGCTCAAGATATATAGAAATATCCCAGGAACGAGCCCCAGTGTAGCGTGAGGTTCTTGTTGTATCTAAGATCAGTATAGTACTGACAATACAGAAATAGAATTTCTGCAGGAAAATGGTGAAGTCCCAGTGTATAAGAGAACTACTGGTATCACAAATTAGTTACGGCTGTGAATGATCTGATCTCGAAAAATTAGTAGAGGGGAGACAGTCATAAAATGCCACCCCGCTGTGTAACTAACTGTGATATTAAAACAAGGAAACAGATTTCACTTAACAATTATAAACTTGATATAATTTCCTTATTTATTAAGTATATACACTATCTACTCTTGTGCTGAAGGGTGGATGTTGGAAGATGGAATGTAATGGATTTGTAAGTTAACATATATATATATATATATATATATATATATATATATATATATATATATATATATATATATATATATATATATATATATATATATATATATATATATATATATATATATATATATATATAAGCTGTGCTGTTAATTAATTATAGAAAATTTATCAGCTGTGCTGTTAATCTTGTCTCTCACTATGCTAAATCCCTTTCCCGTCATTTACAGTTAAATTTGCTCACAATTGCCGACGGAATAGGTACTAATGTGTACTCATCTCTTAAAACAGTTCTGTCCTTCTTTGTTTGATGCACACAACACCCGCTGATGATCGTTCCTTTAGCCCATCCAAGACTGAGGGGGACTAAGTGTCATGAAATATTCTAATCCACATATATAAATTATTAGGTAAATATGAAGCCTAACAAATAAAATTAATAAAGAGAAGAGCAATGGTAAAATGACAGTGCTGTCACAAGGAATGTACTCGAAATCCCCCTTGTTTTCTGCTTCGTCTGCAAATTGTAACGCTTTCACGTTGATAGTAAAAGCTTACTGTATTATTACCCGCCTTCTTCAATGAAACGTGTGCTGTATTTCTTGGAAAAACATTAAGAGGCAGACTGCGTAATGACCTAAATTTTAAATTCCATTCATGTCTTTTTCTACATTACGTTACCAAAACGAACGAACAGATGGACAAAAGGATAGCGAGAAGGGAGAGGCAGAAAGCCGAACATTAAACACGCGTCGCGCGATACACAATTACTACTATCACGCGTGTAAGTCTACAAGCACTAACTTTTTCAGACGGACAGTGATAAAATACACTACCCTTTCCCAGAGTTAGGTTTATAAATCATAAAAAACTCTTATTAGAAAAGATAACATTAGATGGGTTTACGGTTGAGAACATAACAGTACCCAGACAGAACATCTTCGAAACAGGAGGTAAAAGAAATTGCATATTTTGAACGCAGCCACGTAGCTCCTTTAAATTTGTATTTTTGGGTTCCTTAGGGCTTGCTGACAAATAATATGTAAAACGTTACGCAAATAGTCCAGGAATTAATAAATTATACCCAAAATAAAATAGTGAGGCTGCCTGACAGCATGAAATCATTTCTGCTCATAAAATTTTTTTTTAACGTGTTTGAAAAAAATTTACGTTACATAAATAGCCTACCATGTAAACTCCAAATTGATTGGAGCGCAACAAATGAAAGCCTAACCACGATTGGTCGGGCTATAAATACTATCTTGGTTGTTAGGGGAAACGGGGAAAGGTAACATTTTTTTTCAAACACTTGTCGAAACGGGGCTCATTGGTCAGACTCGCTGATATACACACTTGGGAGCGTTAGTTCGAAACCACTTGTTTAAAATAGCTTGATAAAGCATCAGTGCGTTGAAGCCAGCATATATTTTGCTCAATAAAAGCCTGGAACATAGGCAGATGGAAATTTGTGCCAGTTTGTGCCAGAATTCATTGCTAATCAACGTATCTGTGTTATTCGTATGAATTGTGGGACAGTGGTCTTGATGGTACTGAGCAGCACCTAGTCAGAGCTTTGCTGAATCCTGAGTCGGACAGCATACTCCTTGGTCTTTTTAGCTATCAGTGAGGTGTCTCCTGAACCCAGAGGAGAATTCGAGCAGAGGAGTCCTTTCCTGCCGCCATCACGCCAGATAAGCGAATTGGCCAGCTGAGCTCAACATTATGTCCCCTCATCTTGAACTGACTTTTTTAAAATTAACATTAAGAGGGGAATTTACTTGTCTTAAAATCAGGAACTGTGAACATCTCAAATACTGGTCCCTAAAGACAAACTATTGAAGTCATGATGACAAATACCAACAGAGCTTGAACAAAATAAAACCAGTATTACCTCATTTTACTACTACACAACTGACACACATAGAACATTTGTAATAATATATGTCACTACAATATTCATATTAAATACATTCTGTACATAACTTGTAATTTAAATTGATTGTGATTCCTGGTTCCCTTGTAGTTGAATCAGGACACATATTCATTCATGCCAGTAATGAATACATATTGTTATTTGAAAGTTTATCAGTGACTCTTTTAAGATATCTTTGTAGAGTGTTATATGTATGTGAGTGTCACAGTGTTGTCAAGAGTAGTGGATTAAATTAAATTGTTTATCTGTCTGTTGTTGTGACTTACACTTCACCATACTCATACCCTAGACACATAACGTAGCATCACACTATTCCAGAATAATTCTGACTGAGATATATAGATATGTGGTAGCAAGTAAGGTTATCTATAATACACTACTCTTAATAGATATAGATACCTTCACAGCTGATCTCAGTCAGTACACTAAGTTCCCTATAAGTATTTATAACATCCCACTTCACCACATATATTGGGGTCTCGCTCTTGGGATTTTGAATCTTTAACTATTAAAAATATTGGGGGTAATTCACTTCAGGGAATATAAGAATTAAAAGGTATCCTTGGGTGGAATTAAATAAGGTTGAGCTCACGGTGCCTGTGTTGTCCATTAGATATATAGTTAGAAATTGAATTGTTGGGTAGACATTATAAAAATTTACCTGATAGACAATGGCGGACCTGGCCAAATTTCGATCTGCTGCGGTTCAGACTGCAAAAGAGTTAGGATTAGATGGGCAAGTTATGGTTGCCTATGTCACAACGGAATGTGACAAATTTATTGAACGCGAAGAAAGAAGATTAGAAAAAGAAGCCGAAAGAAGGTTAGAGGCTGAAAGGGAAATTAAGAAGTTACAATTTGAAGCTGAGGCTGAGACTAAGAGGTTGCAGATTGAGGCTGACAAAGAGGCTAAAGCATTGGAAGCCGAGGAAAGAAGACAAGCTGCAGAAAGGGAAGAGAAGAAATTAGCTGCAGAAAGAGAAGAGAAGAAATTAGCTGCAGAAAGAGAAGAGAAGAAATTAGCTGCAGAAAGAGAAGAGAAGAAATTAGCTGCAGAAAGAGAAGAGAAGAGATTAGCTGCAGAGAGGGAAGCAGAAAAGGAGGAGAAGAGATTACAAAGGGAACATGAGTTACGACTAAGGGAGTTTGAGTTTCAAGGCCATGCTCCTGAAAATGGTGCCAGTCCCTTTGCCTCTGATGCTACGGTTACTCAGGGAGCCTCAACCTCAGCTATGAACTTTCATTTAGATCATTTTGTTGAGAAAGACGATGATATTGAGAGCTATATAAATAGGTATGAACTATTAGCCACCACGTATGGGTTAGAGAGAGAAAGGTGGAGCTTAAAGTTATCTCAGGGACTTCGTGGGGCAGCTTATGAAGTTTTTGCAAAAATGAGCAGAGGTGATCAGGAAAATTATGACATGCTAAAGCAGGCTCTTTTGTTAAGGTATGAAAAGAATGCAGAGTTTTACAGGAAAAAATTTAGGAATGCTAAACTACTGTCAGGTGAAACCTATCACCAGTTCTCTGCACGAATCGAGACATACTTGGAGAAATGGACTTCTCTGGGGAAAACCCAAGATCTTAAGGAAATGGTCCTTATAGAGCAACTAAGAGAGTCCATGGCTCCAGACCTGAGAAAGTTTCTCATGGAACAAGGTGCAGAGAGGCTGGGTGAGTTGCTAAATGTTGCTGAAAGGTATCAAGCAGCTCAAGCAGAGGTAACAGGTAATAAAAAGAAACAGGTGGATAACTTCAGGGCACCACAGAACTTTAATAAATTTGATCCTAGGGATCAAAATAAAGGTAAGCACCAATTTGATAGGCCACGGTATGACAATAAAAATAAATTCCCACAATTCGATGAAAGGAAATATAATGAAAGAAAATCTTTCAACCAAGGAAAAAGGTGGTGTAAGAATTGTCAGATGGACAATCATGACACTGACCGTTGCAGAAGGAAACCTGTGTATATGGCAACCCTTCAGGTCAGGTCGACCTCAAGACAGGAGGAGGATATTATGTTAGATACCACTCTAGAAGAGATGAGGAAGGCACAGGCTGGGGATAAAACACTCAAGCCTTGTTTCAGAAAATTGTCAACTTGTCATACAACTCCAGGCAAGGGAGATTTTTACATGAAAAACAAGTTGATGTATAGGAAGACTGGAGCTAGATCCAATGGTCACGGACAGCTGGTTCTTCCAAAAAGATACAGGACAGAATTAATAAGGAGCCTACATGTGAAACCAGATGGGGACCATGAGAAAATAGGTACCATCATTCAAAAGGTGGCTCATAATTATTATTGGCCCAAAGCAAGATGGGACATTGAGAATTTTGTAGAAAGGTGTAGCATAGCACATGAGGGAACACCCACAAGTGGGAACATGGATCAGGACCTGGACACGCCATGGGGCAAAATCAGGCCTGACAATAAAAAGAAAAATAGATTTGATAAAGTGGACCAAATGGAATGGGAAGCCCCTTTTCACGGACAAGCTTCACTTAACTGTTTTACAATGGCCACTATGCGGAGAGTGCAAAAGATGTCTTACCCCAGGATAAGCCGAAAATCCCTCAATCGGACTTAAACAAACTGGAGGAAGAGGATGTAGGGAGGAAATCTCTCATCAAGAATTTTAAGAGGGGAGAAAGCCCCAAAAGAAAAATTGGTAGCGGTCGTTTTGTGAATGATAATTCTGGGAGGAAAAATCATCACTATAAAGCTTCGAGTGGAAGAGACCATACCGGTGCATGGACAAATAGGTCCACACAATTAAAGGTCCATATGTAGCTTTGTTAAGAACGTGGACTGATGAAAAGGCAGAGGAAAACATTACATCTTCATACCAATATGTGAATGAGCTGACCACTCGGTTAAAAACTGGCTGGAAACTTGCCAATGAAAATTTGAAACAAGCCAGGAAGAAACATGCTGCCTATTATAACAGGAAGGCGAAAGACAGAGATTTGGCTGTGGGAGAGAAAGTACTGCTTCTTTTGCCTGGGAGTCAGAATAAGTTACAAATTGGATGGCAGGGTCCATATACAGTTCTAGAGAAGGTGTCTAGAACAAATTATAAGATAGATAAGAAGGGGAAAGAAAAAATCTATCATGTGAATCTCCTGAAGAAATATTTGGAAAGAGAACATCAGGAAGAGACACACTTGTTGACCTTGTCCATCGCCATGGAGATGAAAAAGGAACCACTTTCATCATTTGAATATCCATTACACCCCTGTGAGACAGCAGCACAGGTGAAAATCAGTACACATTTAACGAAAACTCAGAAAGAGAGAGTGCAACAGGTTCTAAATAATCATGCAGAGGTGTTAACAGACCGACCAGGGCATACAAACCTATTGGAATATGATATGAAACTCATAGACTCCACACCTGTCTGTATGAAACCATATTCGATTCCGTTTGCTAAGGAAAAAGCTTTGAAGGAAGAGATAGACTATCTGTTGAAGGAAGGAATTATTTCGCACAGTGAGTCTTCGTATAGTTCCGGTGTTGTACTCTTAAGGAAGCCCTCTGGAGAACATAGACTCTGTATAGATTACAGGAGACTGAATGCTATTACAGAAGGACAGGTGGATCCATTGCCGGATACAAATCAGCTGTTTGCCAGGCTAAATAAAGCTAAATATTTCTCAAAAGTGGATCTGAGTAAAGGATACTATCAGATTCCAGTAAAGCCTGAGGTTAGACCATACCTAGCTTTTAGTACCTCAGAAGGACACTATGAGTTTAATAGATTGCCATTTGGATTGAAGAATGCGCCTAGTGTCTTCTCTAGAATGATGAGAAAATTATTGGATCCTCTGAATAATCCCTGTATAACAAATTTTATGGATGATCTCCTTATAGCAACAGAAACATTTGAGGAACCCATTGACTCTCTGAACATGCTGTTTGATCGACTTAGGGAGGCAAATTTAACAGCCCGACCAACCAAATGTTGCGTTGGATGTAAAGAATTGGAATTTTTGGGACACACAGTTTATCAGGGAAACATGACCCCTGACCCAAAGAACTTAGAGAAACTACAGAAAGCCCCGAGACCACAAACCAAGAAGGACGTGAGATCCTTTGTCTCATTATGTGGTTTCTACCAGAAGTATATCAAAAACTTTAATTCCATATGTGCACCTTTAACGGAATTGACACGTAAAGGACTTCCAGATCGCATTACATGGACACCACAATGTGAAATGACTTACCAAGAATTGAAGGAAAAGCTCACAAGTAAACCCATTTTGAAATTACCTGACTTAAGTCAAGAATTCATAGTAAGGACGGATGCAAGTAATATTGGGTTAGGTGCAACTCTACTACAGAAATCAGATGCATTGGATGGGGAATTAAGCCCAGTGGCATATGCTAGCAGAAAGTTGAATAAAGCTGAAATCAACTACTCAACTAGCGAAAAAGAATGTCTTGCAGTAATATGGGCAATAAAGAAATTCAATATTTATCTATATGGGAAGGCATTTAAGTTGCAAACTGACCACAAACCTTTATCGTTTTTTAGCACAGGCTAAGCATGAGAACTCTAGGTTACTCCGATGGTCTTTGCTTCTGGCTCCATACAATTTTAGCATTGAATATATATCTGGAAAAACCAATCTGGGAGCGGATTTTTTAAGCCGCCATCCGTGTGATGAGAATCACCGTAAACCCCAGAAATAATAATAAATTTCTATATGTGTATATAGAATAAAGGACTGACATATAATGTCTGTTTTAAGAGGGGAGGTGTCATGAAATATTCTAATCCACATATATAAATTATTAGGTAAATATGAAGCCTAACAAATAAAATTAATAAAGAGAAGAGCAATGGTAAAATGACAGTGCTGTCACAAGGAATGTACTCGAAATCCCCCTTGTTTTCTGCTTCGTCTGCAAATTGTAACGCTTTCACGTTGATAGTAAAAGCTTACTGTATTATTACCCGCTTTCTTCAATGAAACGTGTGCTGTATTTCTTGGAAAAACATTAAGAGGCAGACTGCGTAATGACCTAAATTTTAAATTCCATTCATGTCTTTTTCTACATTACGTTACCAAAACGAACGAACAGATGGACAAAAGGATAGCGAGAAGGGAGAGGCAGAAAGCCGAACATTAAACACGCGTCGCGCGATACACAATTACTACTATCACGCGTGTAAGTCTACAAGCACTAACTTTTTCAGACGGACAGTGATAAAATACACTACCCTTTCCCAGAGTTAGGTTTATAAATCATAAAAAACTCTTATTAGAAAAGATAACATTAGATGGGTTTACGGTTGAGAACATAACAGTACCCAGACAGAACATCTTCGAAACAGGAGGTAAAAGAAATTGCATATTTTGAACGCAGCCACGTAGCTCCTTTAAATTTGTATTTTTGGGTTCCTTAGGGCTTGCTGACAAATAATATGTAAAACGTTACGCAAATAGTCCAGGAATTAATAAATTATACCCAAAATAAAATATTGTGGGTGCCTGACAGCATAAAATCATTTCTGCTCATAAGATTTTTTTTTAACGTGTTTGAAAAAAATTTACGTTACATAAATAGCCTACCATGTAAACTCCAAATTGATTGGAGCGCAACAAATGAAAGCCTAACCACGATTGGTCGGGCTATAAATACTATCTTGGTTGTTAGGGGAAACGGGGAAAGGTAACATTTTTTTTCAAACACTTGTCGAAACGGGGCTCATTGGTCAGACTCGCTGATATACACACTTGGGAGCGTTAGTTCGAAACCACTTGTTTAAAATAGCTTGATAAAGCATCAGTGCGTTGAAGCCAGCATATATTTTGCTCAATAAAAGCCTGGAACATAGGCAGATGGAAATTTGTGCCAGTTTGTGCCAGAATTCATTGCTAATCAACGTATCTGTGTTATTCGTATGAATTGTGGGACAGTGGTCTTGATGGTACTGAGCAGCACCTAGTCAGAGCTTTGCTGAATCCTGAGTCGGACAGCATACTCCTTGGTCTTTTTAGCTATCAGTGAGGTGTCTCCTGAACCCAGAGGAGAATTCGAGCAGAGGAGTCCTTTCCTGCCGCCATCACGCCAGATAAGCGAATTGGCCAGCTGAGCTCAACATTATGTCCCCTCATCTTGAACTGACTTTTTTAAAATTAACATTAAGAGGGGAATTTACTTGTCTTAAAATCAGGAACTGTGAACATCTCAAATACTGGTCCCTAAAGACAAACTATTGAAGTCATGATGACAAATACCAACAGAGCTTGAACAAAATAAAACCAGTATTACCTCATTTTACTACTACACAACTGACACACATAGAACATTTGTAATAATATATGTCACTACAATATTCATATTAAATACATTCTGTACATAACTTGTAATTTAAATTGATTGTGATTCCTGGTTCCCTTGTAGTTGAATCAGGACACATATTCATTCATGCCAGTAATGAATACATATTGTTATTTGAAAGTTTATCAGTGACTCTTTTAAGATATCTTTGTAGAGTGTTATATGTATGTGAGTGTCACAGTGTTGTCAAGAGTAGTGGATTAAATTAAATTGTTTATCTGTCTGTTGTTGTGACTTACACTTCACCATACTCATACCCTAGACACATAACGTAGCATCACACTATTCCAGAATAATTCTGACTGAGATATATAGATATGTGGTAGCAAGTAAGGTTATCTATAATACACTACTCTTAATAGATATAGATACCTTCACAGCTGATCTCAGTCAGTACACTAAGTTCCCTATAAGTATTTATAACATCCCACTTCACCACACTAAGGATGTAGCCCCGATACAACCACTATGCTCCTGCGAAGGTCCAGGCAGCAGGATTGACCCGAACATACGACCTCAGGTTGGATGACACGAATAAAACCCTCTAAGATTAATACAAGCCAGATTGACTCGACTTTAGTGAAGCAAGTTTGCCCGTTCATGCAGCTAAGCATAAATCAGCCTTGACAGCTTTCTCTTTCCCAGTATATCGGTCGAGCTGGCCTTCGTGTTTGTGTGTGTTTTTGTTGTTTTTAATAAAACGCGGCCGTTTATATAGGTAGACGCAGGGAATCTGCCAGTGTGTAAGGAAGCCTTTTGATTGGTTCTCGGCGGTTTGGTACATTCCGTGACCGAGTCCCGAAAAACAGGGCTTATGCCTAATTTTATTATGTCTGCCGCCATCTTGGGGGAACAAGATGGTGAATACTTCGTGTAATTTAATATGTCCTGTCTCAGAGTCTGTTGAACGTTGATTGGCTGGGCATATTTGTATCTCGACATAGTGTATTAACAAAGAAGTGGGTTTACACACACGTTTTACGACAGTAAGTCACATTGTGAGTTTTCAGTGGGAAAGCAAGGCTGGAAATTGATCAACTGATAAATAATCAAGCTGGGGATGATGATGATGACATTGTGTATACTGATGGGTCTGCAATCCGTGGTGAGAAATCAGGATGCGGCTTCTCAGGTAGAGTAATGGGCAAGGTTGTAGCGAACACAGAGCATGAGAATGACAACCCCCAGCATGAGAATGGAGATTGAGGCAGCTACTGCAGTCGTAAGGTGGCTGTCTGAAACGTCATTAACAAAATCAATTATTGTGTCAGACTCTCAGTCCATGCTACGGAAAGTCCAAAATGGATGGCTTCGGTATGAATGAATAACCTCCATAGAAGACTTGAACCTTCAGGAACTTGTTTGGATCTACTGACCTGGTCATGCAGAGATACTAGGCAATGAAAGAACTGACCTATAGTGGGGACACTGGACATGGATAAGGGAGAGATACTAAGGGCAATTAATGCTCGTCTCTTAGAGAATGACACTGCAGTCGATAAACTATCAAGACTAATATTGCTGGAATGTGACATAAAACGAAAGAATAGCAGGAATGGACGTTTGAGAAGATGCATCCGGTGTTAAAAACAACAGGAACAATTAGCATTCATACTCTTCAATATTTGCTGAAGGAGATTGAACACCTATGGGTTTGTCCAGAGTGCAGTGAGGTCAATTCTGATCAACAATAGCAACACATGGAGGTCGGAAGTAGTGCCTTTAATCCTACCGATATCACGAGTTTTAACCGGCGGGAGTCAGCTAGTCTCAAATATCTCTAACTTTCGAATTGTGTGTTAGCATCAGTCTCCCTGAAGATCTACCAGTTAATCCTTTGAGATATACCGGCAGAACGGGATCGACTGGTTACTGACTGATGTTCTATAAAGTTGGTTAATTGAAGGACAATGGGCCGTGTGTTTCTTCTTCTTCTTCTTCTTCGTACACTGTCAGACGTCAACTTTAATATGTTCAAAGAATGCAGTGTTCTGCTTGTGGCTATTTCCGTAGAGCTTTTCCAGGAATAGTACTGGTGACGGCCATATGCGCTTTCTCTGTTCCTCATATGCCGGGTATCTCTGAAGCAGATGTTCAGCAGTCACTTTATCGGTGCCACAGTTACACTCATCGGTAGTTTCTATCTTTAGGTCGTTAATTAGGTGGTATACCAATCTGTTGTGGCCCGTCCAGAGTCTGACGATTACCAATTTTCGCATCTGCTGAGCTGATAAAATGCATCATTATTTTGTGTGTAGCCTGGATGCTCCGCTTCCCACTTCTTCTTGTATCTGCTTGTGATAAAACTCTTTGCCTCTTCGAAAGTTGGCAGTGTGGTTGATCCGGCCTCCAAAAAATATCTCAAAGACGCAGTAATTAGGGGTAAGGTATTAGGGTTAGCTTTAGGAATCCTAACCCTACACTGTATAATCATAACCCTAACAACGTCGCGTCTTATTTGATATGACATCAAAGATTACGACCCACTGTACCTAAATTCAACCCTAAAATTCACAAGCGCAACCTAATATTCGGAACAATTTCTAGAGGGGGTATAAAGCGCGGAAGCCACCCCTCTTTTCTAAATAAACCATCGTTATAAACAATTAGCAAAGATTAACATTGTTACATACAATACCTGGTAACTTTACAGGAAACCAACATGAAATATAAATAATAACTTTAAAAGGTTAAATAACAACTTTACCTACACTAATTTGGATAAGATTAAACATGCACTGTTTCGTCAACAGACAATTTACCATACCTTAAAAAAAAGTAACGAATCCCTGTTTTGGTGTAACACAAAGTTAGTCCCAGGCACCGGTTTATAAATGACTAAAAAAAATGACAAAATAAACTGGTTCATTAACTCAATGGCGTACCATTCTCGACCGACTTCGCTGCAAACAAAAAACGTTGATGCTGGTATGTGTATGTGTGTGAACCTTTCTTGTAAAGGCTCTTGTCCCAAGCAAGAGGTAAAAAAAAATGTCACACAAACACAACACCCCCCCTAAAAATTATCGTGGCACGCATGACCTATTTTTCAGGCGGCTTGATCGCCGTGAAACGAGTTCACTTCGTTTAATGACCGTAAGACATCGCTACCTGCATGAAATGGGTGGCAGGAAAAAGTTTGGTGACTGGCGTGAACATTTCGTGAAGTCCCCAGCATTGATACATTTGATCGCTGTATTTTAGTAAAAGTTAAACTATCATAGCAGATACAGCAGTAGGGAGTGAAGTGTTAACGACTTCACTGTACTAGGTCTCAGCTTTCTGGTGGTCGCAAGGGCGGACTGACACTGATCTGGGTCCCCAAAAAGTGTCCCCCTGGCAATAAGGGTCATTGGCCCCTAACCACTCATCTAATTCATTAAGCCAGATGGAGGCTAGGGGAGAGTGGGCCCTCGGGCACTTCTCGATTGCCGGACCGTTCAGTGTGCCCCTTGCTAAGATGGTTTGGGGGGGGGGGGGGGATGATCGGTTTTCTTCCTCGCTGCCTTTGTCTTCGCTAGCTCCAGAGTCATGTATTCTTTTACATCTGGGTCGACTGGAACGTGATGCTACTAGATTTTGAAACCTCGTTACTTTGTCGCGAGAAGCAAATGTTCTAACCACTTTGCCACTTGACGAACATAAACAGACATTAAAAGCGCTTAAAGTATGAAAGTTATTATAAATGTTAACAGGGGGGGGGGGGGGGGGGAGAGAGAATTAATGTAAGACAGGCTATCAACATTACAACAACACATCCATGGGTTGAAGAACAATAGTGGGACATGTGTTCGATATCATCATCCAGGTAAGTAGCCCACATCATTTAGGGCTTAGATTAGGGTTAGGGTTAGGTTTATAGTTCATAAACCTAACCCTTACCCCGTGTTACTGCGTTATCTGAATTCTTTTTTTAATGCCATACTGAAAACACTTCCCAGTGTTTTTCATCTCAACGCAAACATGTAACATAGAGATATAGGAAGAAAAAAACCCACCTTACCCTCTCTCGCTCACGAGTTCCGTTACAGCGAAAGTTTACAGTACTTCGGCTGTGTTTTCTTAGCCTGCCCTTTTAACGACAGATGTCAGAAGGAAAATTTGCAAGCCATGTTGGGTAATCGAAATGAAACCAGCAAAAGGTCGAGACGTGACAAGATGGAAACAGGACATACAAAGCTGGGTTCAGCGAGACAGAAAAGAAAGGCTTGCTAGAAAGCTGTCATTATAAACAGTGGCGTAACTCCAATGTACCCCCCCCCCCCTCCCCCCCCCCCGAACAAATTAAGTGGAGCTCTTCTTATTTAATGGGCTCAACAACTATAATCAATATATGACAAATAAAAACATTTCATGATCATCATCATTACCATCTTCCATATGTGCATAGGCTTTGAACAAATATGCACCAAGTCACCCTGTCTTATGCCATCCGCTTAAGATCCGTCCATGCAGTGGCGTACTAGGGGGGGGGGGGAGTTGAGAGGGGCGTCCGCCCCTGGTGACAGCCAGGAAGGGGGTGCCATCGGACACTATTAATATAGTACTTACAGTTAAAATGTTACTTACTAGTGTGTTTCTTCACTGAGGGAGGCACAGAAAGAAATTAAATCAAAAGGATATATCTAAAGCAGTGGCGTATCCTGGTAATGCGAGCTAGGCGTGCTGCTACTTAAAATGAATATGTACGCCTACTATTTAACCCCTTCCCCTCTTAATTTAAAAATCAACTATATTCAAGTACGCAACGATAGTTATTCCGCTGGAAGAAAAAAGTTAGTTGCTTATTGTTGCGTGATAAATTCTCGCAACATCGTTTTATTTCAATATCTATTTTATAACGCAAGGGCAACAACTGCTTGAAATTTATAGTCACTTTTCTCGGTAAGCATTTGTCTTCTCGCGTTGGTATCGAATGCAGTTAAGTTTGAGCTGTGGTCATTTTGCGCTGGACTGCGCATGACTTGTCTTGCTTCTTGGTCGATCGGTTTCCGCCCACCACTAGTGGAGTGAGCGATTTGGAATGGCGAAAGAGATGCCTCGTTGAAGAGGGGATCTCCGCTATTTTTTGTTCTGTCAGGGATGTGTAGTCCTCTTATGGATATTTCGTTTATTCGGGATAATACCTCTAGTGTATTTGCACATGCCGGGAGGCGTGATATTTCTGTATTTCTTGGAGGCAAGGTAAATTAACATTTTCATTAACTCTATCGATTTTTGGTCGTGAACGATTTCTGGTTCATAGCCTGTCTTCGAAAGTCGTCGTCACGAGATGTTTTTTCCCAGCTCACATGTCGCTGCATTGTACTGCATCGGTTGATGCATGTACCAAGGACCATTACTTGCTACTTTGTTAAATGAACTAGGTTTGGAAAACCTTTATTATCTAGAGGATATTTTTGAGGACATTATTTATACTTCGGCAGACGTGTCTGTCTTGCTGAAGTCAAACTAAGGAGAGTGAACTGATCTCATACATCTGGTTATCTCCTGGCTGTTATAGAAAAGGATGGAGTTTTTCACCTGACTACATTTACAGCACTTTGAAATATAACATGCATCTGACTCATCATTGTAATGCTGTCTACCGTCTATTGCTGTATTGAATGTTGCTGTGATAATGACTGTTTGATGTGCCTACATATTCGCGTAACCATTTTGTCACTGTGGCGTCCACAATAAATAATGAAGAAAAACGTCAACGGCTGTTACAAGAATCATTGACTTTATACGTCGTGAGTTTACTGACGTCCTATGTGGATTGCCCTGTTATTTTTGTATGAACATTGTTTTGACTGAACACATCTGCACACCACACAAAACCAGACATGCGGATGCCATCCATCATCATATGGCATCACGCATCACTTATCCTTTACAGGACGTGGCAATCAACCCCAGCTTTTATTGGCTGTTTGGGATTTTTCTAGGCAATTTTTTTCATTCAGTAGTTTGCCATTGCTTTCTGAACGGTACGGCGCTTATATCATTGTTAAAAATCCACACAAAGCGATCTGCTACCAAACCGCCTGCAGCAGGTTTCGAACCTGTTATATCTGGATTATGAAACTGCGTTCATATCCATTAGGCCACAGACGCCGGCGGAAGAAAAACATTAACTAAATAATAGGCCAACATATTTTCACTTACAAGTTTCACTTGAAGATCAGATCTATTCTTCTTTCCTTTTGCAGAAATTTCTCTGTTACAGCATCGTAAAATGTATTCTTCATTCTAACCTTGCTCAAAAGTTCCTTTTCAATGGACAATAAGCTGAGACTGGTGAGTCGATCTTGACCTTGTGTAGATCTGTGATAACTGTGGATTCGCTTTAAAAGCTGAAAACGATCTTTCTACAGAAGCAGTAGTTGCTGGAATTGTCATTATCAATTCTGCCAGTTTGAACACTTCTTTAAAGCCTGAACTGAGATCATTTTCAACTAAGAACTGCAGTAACTCATGAACTGACTTGTTGCAGAACTCATCCGAACAATAAAGTACAACAAGTTCATTCTTCAATCTTACATAGTCGAACATTTCTCCATAAACCTCTTTTAATTTTTTGATGAGGTCCTCTGGAAAATTTTTCTTGAAACTGGTATACTTTTGCTCATAAAGAAGGTGGAAATACTCAAGTTTCTTTAAAGCTGCAAACCGTGTTTCTGTGTGAACACTAATGTTATCAATGATTTCAAAATACAGTTGGCAACATGCATCTTTTCCTATACAACCACGGCGTCGTTTATTTGTAGGTGATTTAAATTCTTCTCCCCTCCTTCCCAATGCAGCATACCAAATCTCATTAAAGGCAGTATCCCTTGCTCGTCGAAGTTCATTTTTGATCTCTTCTATTTTCTTGCAGCAGTACAAAATATCGAAATTTCTTGTTTGAAGTAAATTGTATAAAACATCTGTGTATGCAAATAATCTTGAAAATACTTGAAGTAGGAAAATTGTATTTAGGCTCCTCAAGAAAGACAAAAAGCCTTGCGATTTAACCACTGTGTCAGCATCCCATTCTAAAGAACAATCAATGACATTTTCAAAAAAGTCAATAAGCTCTAACCAATGATCGTTCACTGTATGTACTAATCTGGAAGTGAAGTTTCATCTGGTAGGTGCTACAGTTGGCAACTTCTTAGAAAGAAATTCTTGAAGAGCTATTGTTCTCTTAGGCGATTTTGAGAAAAAATGCAGAAAGGCCATTGAGAGTTATAAACAAAATATTGCAGTCTTTGATATTCATCAAACTTTGTTGCAAGACGAGGTTCAATGCATGGGCACAGCAATGAGTAAAGAGTGCTTTTGGGTAAACATCAGTAACCTTTTTTTCTAAGCCATCCAAATGACCTGCCATCACAGACGCTGCATCATAAGTTTGCCCAACTAACTTATCTTTAAGTTTGTATTCTTGTACCGTGCTAACTACATGTTTAATCAAGCCTTCTGAAGTTCTATCCTGACTAACGTCGGTAAGCCCGACAAACCTTTCATAAACAACACCATCTAATACATATCTTAAGACGGTTGACAGCTGTGATTTGCACGTGATATCACAACTCTCATCCAGAAGTAAAGCAGCAAAGTTTGAAACGTGGACTTCCTTCTTTATTTCATCAATGAGGACTTCAGAGATAGCCTGAATGAGATCATTTTGCACAGCCGGAGAGGTTCCGCGGAAAACTGTAGAGCTCTGTAGGTGATGTTCCAAAAGAGGGTCATATTGCTGAAGTGCATCCAGAAACTCTAAATAGTTGCATCTGTTGAAAGAGTCATTACATTCGTCATGTCCTCGGAAAGGAAGCTCCTGTTTACCAAGGAAGCATACCGCATCAATCAGACGTTTCAAGATATCTCGATTCTTTTTTACAAGTTCATTATGTTGGCTGATACTTTTATCGAGCTGATCATTAAGCAAGACGTCCACTCTTTGTCGGTCAAACATTTTCAGCTGAAAAAAACATTGGACATGGCTTTTAGTCTTTTCGTGTCTCTGTGCAGCTGTACTTAAGTGGTTAAGATCATCAAAACCATTTCTACTCCATACGTTGCCTTCTGAAGAAAATAAAAAACAAGGCCAACAGAACAATTTATTCCTGTTTTCACAACCAGTTAACCAATCCACCGACTTGTAATGAGCTGTTGAAAAATGGCGTGTGTATACTTCTGTCTTAGTTTTATGTACTGTTTTTAAGAGTGGTAACTCAGGACATGGTTTACCGTTACTCACAATTGATAGTTTTTCACTAAAACTTAGTGAACAAAACTTCTTTTTAGCGATGTCGTCCAACACTTGCATTTTGGGTATATGTCAATTATCTCCGAAATACTAATTAACTTACAACTTGAAACTCACTGTCACTGTAATAATCTGCACTCCCGGCCACTGTGGTGGATTTTGATGTTATGAAATGTTGTTGATATGTTTCCTTATTGTACTGAATGAGGCCAGCTGTGAAGGTCCCTGACGCTAACAAAATTAGGGTTGAGTTATCAGGGTACCTTGCTGCTACCACCTTATGGCCTCAAGCAGACTTATTCTTGACTAGTATGAATGATAGCTACGTCTAATGTCTAGGGATATGCAAGTGTGGTGTTGTAGTAAAATCTGCGAGATAATCGCTCATTTCAGTAAGATTTTAGTCCTCTGATAATAAATAACCCAGCCCGATTGTGTCTGACTATGAGCATCTCACACGCCAGCATCGCGCTGAATTTTGTGCCATGGTAATGCTTAGAAACGATCCCGCCGTTTAAACCTACTCGCTTTCCTTGTGACGTACTTTAAACATTTTTAACATTTTGCCCGATCTGATAGAGACTGCGGCAAGACTTATAATTAACGATCTTCCAGAAGTGTGCCGCCAAGTTACTGTCTGAATTAACGTAATACTTTAACTTTAACGCCTCTAATAGTAGTAATCCTTACATTTTTTGGTAGTGTAACACGAGACAACAGTAATAATTAACGCCAATTCTAACACCCGCCGCGCAAAACCCCGCTTCGCTTGACACGCGGTGGGATTGGCCCGATGATATATACACACAGACAGTTTAAATTCTCGCCAATTAATGTATTTCTGACGTCACTCAAACAAGTTAGTTATTTGAATAAAAATGCTAGAAAGAGATGAGAGGGGGAAGATGGCCGACTTGTGTAAAATTTTTATTTGACGATTGACAGTGACAAAATTCAAAATCTAAACCATACTGAAACTGACCATAAAAATCATATGGTAGTATAGCTTAGAGTCCCCTGAGCAAAAATATGTTTTAAAAAATATGGTAGTCCAAGTATTAGCCAAGTTATTGAGAAAATACTAAATGTCTAGTAACACTAAGACGGACAGACTGTGGTTCCTGCTTGTTTTTTTTCATAACGTTAGTGGGGATGCCAGCTTAAAAAGAGGCATGGTAGTAATTCAAATTCTATTAGTTGGGATAGGAGTGAAAGGGGAGAGATAGGAAAAATGTTAACCAAAACGAAACATCTTTTTCTATTGGGCATAACTAACGCAGACTGACCAATCGACTACCAGACACAGAGTTTGTTTGGAATTATTTTTTGTTTTTCAAAAAAAACTACATTTGAATTCTGGTAGTCGCAAGTTTTCCATTGGCCAGTACTAATAGATATTAGCAAAAAGCTTTCAATGCTCATCGCCAGTTGACAAACACTTTTTCTATCAAATACGCTGAGATCAGCTGTGCTAATTTATAAAATAAAGAATTAATTAGCAGTCTGGGCAGGGCAGAGAAAAACTGAGGCCATTCTTTGCAAGTCAGCGTTATTTGTTACTATTTCTTGAAATTGTGGTAAGAATGCTTTATGTATTAATATGTTTATTACAACTGCAAAAGTTAGAAACTGCTATTGGGAAAAGTGAAGGACATGCCGGGAGCGGACATTGTTGAGTCCTCACATTGAACTGTATCTAACTGTGGTATATTGTCATGATTTTGTTTTAATATTATTGTATTAGAATATGTTAGTAAGCCTCCGTGTTCCATGAACACTGTTCCATATGCCTGGAGCGTTTATAATTTAAAAAAGAAGAGCAAATCATACAAAAGGAGATGTGGTTACTCCACGTTATTGTACTGAGGAAAACTATGTAAACGTACAGTGGCGTATCTGCCATAGGGACCTGAGGTGTGGTCACAGCAAGGTGTGAGTCATATAAAATTAGGGGCGAGTGCACCTGTATGCACGCGAGGCTGACCCCATACCATCATATGTAAATAATAATAATAAGGTGTGATCAGATATAAAAAGGCCAGGGTGTCCTTTTATTGCAGAGGTTTTATTTCCTGTTACCAGCCGGTGACAGGAAACCTGATGAGTGAGTGTAACGCCAACAAGTCTCCAGTAAACCGTTTATGCTGTCAGCAGATAGCTGGAGGAGCTTGTGCGTGTTGAGATATCTATATTTTCTGCAACGACATACTGAATTATCCTTCTACAAAGAATCCCAGGTGATATGTTAGCATCTGGGGATATCTGACACTTCAGTTATAATAAACTTTGATATTTTCAATCATACCCAGGATGTTATGGGGCGTGATGAAACTACAGTCTCCCCTAACAAGTGACAAACACTATTAGATAATAAAGTTGTAATCTGTGAACACACCAACAGGAGAGATAGAGTGACTTTATACTTATCGGACAAAGTGTCCACACATTTTAGTCAATTCTTTTTATGTACACTATCTTTTCCTCATTTTCAAAGACCTGTCCAAAAGAGATGTCGGGACAGGCAGATTAAATTGTAAAAAGAAAATATTGAATTTTAAAGAAAAACCTTAACCACCGTTTTATTTAATTCCTTATAGTGAGTTAAAGTGTTTTGTGTTTATGTACCATCATTTTCATTTCTCCCCTAGACATTAGGTACATCATACACTAGACACTAGAGCCAAAATAGTGACCGTGTGAGATCTAGGGAGGTAGCGTTAGGTTCCCTGCAAATACATCATTATCATCTATTAGAGTCAGGGGCCTACATGTGCTTGACCTCACACGGTTAACACAGACACCGATTTCTTTTCTTTTAGGTATAACATCATAACCTCCCCAGCAAATTAAACTTGCTACATATATTGGGGGCTCGTCCGGGATTTGAATTTCTCCTAGTACTACATACATTGGAGTCTGGGTTTTAGCATTAACATCAATTCTATTTTCCCAGGGAATCCCCATAATTACTATTGCCCAAGATTTGGAAATTTAATGAAGTGTCAGAACCTGGAATTAATTAAGTAAATTTGCATTTATTTTAGAAATTTAGTTAAAACATTTTGTATTTATCAGATGGCAGATTTGGCCAAGTTTCGCTCTGCGGCTGTGCTGACTGCCAGGGAAATGAATATGGAGGGTCAAGTCTTGATTGACTATGTCACCTCAGAATGTGATAAATTTATTGCTAGGGAAGAACATAGGTTAGCTGAGGAAAGGAAAATACAGGTAGAAGAGGCTAGGGAGATTAAGAAATTAGAGTTAGATAGGCTGAAATTAAAAGGTTACAAATTGAGGCTGACAAGGAGGCCAGGGCCTTAGAGGCTGATAGAGAGGCTGAGATCAAGAGGCTCCAATTTGAGGAGAGAAAATTGGAGGAAGAAGAAAAACGACTGCAAATGGAAGCAGAAGAAAAACGACTGCAAAGGAAAGCAGAAGAAAAGAGATTGACTGCCGAAAGGGAGGCAGAAAAAGAAGAAAAGAGATTGACTGCAAAGAGGGAGACAGAAAAAGAAGATAAAAGATTACAGAGGGAGCATGAGTTGCGACTAAGGGAGTTAGAGTTGCAAGGCCTTGCTCCGGACAATGGTCACAGCCCCTCTACCTCTGATGCTACTGCTAGTCAGGGGCCTCCAACTCAGCCATGGGGTTCCATCTAGACTATTTTGTAGAAAAGGATGATGAAATTGAGTCATATTTGAGCAGATATGAAGTATTAGCCACTACTTATGGGTTAGAAAGAGAAAGATGGGGTGTAAAGTTGTCTCAAGGTCTTCGGGGAACAGCTTATGAAGTTTTTTCCAAAATGAGCAGGGATGACCAAGACAACTATGACATGTTGAAGCAGGCTCTTCTGTTAAGATACGAAAAGAACGGAGAGTTTTATAGAAAGAAATTTAGGAATGCCAGGCTACTGTCGGGTGAGACCTATCACCAGTTCTCCGCCCGGTTAGAAACGCATATGGAGAAATTGGCTTTTTTGGGGAAAACCCAAGATCTCAAAGAGATGATACTCATAGAACAGATGAGAAAGTCCATGGCTCCAGACATGAGAAAGTTTCTCATGGAACAGGGCGCGGAGAGGCTGGGTGAGATAATTAATGTCGCTGAGAGGTATCAGGCAGCCCAGGCAGAGATAGCTGGCACCAAAAAGAGACCAGTAGATCATTATAAGGCTCCTCAAAACTATAATAAATTTGACAATAGAGGTAAGCAAAACCTTGATAGGCCTCGAAATGATTATAAAAATAAAACCTCACGTTTCAATGACAGAAAGAATGATGAAAGAAAACCTTTTCATCAAGGTAGATTATATTGTAGATATTGTAAGAGGGATGGACATGACATTAAATTTTGTAAAAGTAAACCTGCTGGATTTGCTGCTATGAAAATGGGGAACAAGGAGGTAAAGGACAAACCTGCTGGACAGCAGGAACCTTATCACCCCCCAGTTTGTGAGGATGTTGTATGCAATAATGTCACCATTAGGTGCCTCTAGGATACCGGTTTAGATTTTGATTCTGTCGTGAGCTCGCACTTGGTGAACCCAGATCAGTATACCACAGAAACAGTGGAGATACAAGGGGCGACCAAGGACATACCACTCATGACACTTCCCATTGCAAGAATAAATGTGAAAACTCGCTATGTGGAAGGTGTAATCAGAGCAGCAGTGATCGACGCACCCATCTACCCTCTGATATTGGGGTGTCGTTATGTCTACTTGGGGAATCGCAAGAGACCTGTGGTCTTGGCAGCCGTCCAGACCCGATCACAATCCAGAAAGGAAGAAGATGAACCTATAAATACTCATCCAGAGGAGATGAGGAAGGCACAGGCTCAAGATAGGTCACTGAAGCAGTGCTTTCAAAAATTGCGTACCTGCCATACACCTCCTAATAAAGGAGAATTTTATCTGAAGAATAAATTGTTATATAGGAAGTCCGGAACTGGTTCAAATGGTCACGGACAACTGGTACTTCCCAAGATGTTCAGGGCAGACGTAATAAGGAGTTTACATGTTGGAAAAGATGGGGACCACGAGAAAGTAGGTACCATCTGCCAAAAGGTTTCGCAAAAATATTACTGGCCAGATGTAAAGATAGTTATTGAGAATTTCGTAGAAGCCTGCGGCATATTTCATGAGGGAACACCCACAAGTGGGAAAACTGTGCAGGACCTAGACATGCCACGGGGCAAACTTAGGCCTGGAAATAAAAATAATTGTAATAAAGTAGACAACGTGGAATGGGAGCCCCCTTTTCACACCCAGTCTTCACTTAAATGTGTTAGAATGGCAACTCTGTGTCGAGGGCCAAAAGTGGTTTTACCCCAGAATAAGCCGACAATCCCTCTGTTGGACTTATGTGAACTGGGTGAAGGTAAAAGAGAGAGAAGATCTCTCACAAGGAATTTATAGTGGGGAGAAAACCCCAGGAAACGAATTGGTAGTGGTAGATTTTTGTGTGATGACAAAAGGAAGAAACGTCCTCAACACAATGCTTCTAGTGTTATGAAAAATATGTCAGAAAAATTAAAAGTCCATATGTAACCTTGTTAAGGACTTGGACAGATGAGAAGGCAGAGAAGACTGTTACCTCATCATATCAATATGTGAACGAACTGACCACTCGTTTAAAAACTAGTTGGAAACTGGCAAATAATAATTTGAGACAAGCCAGGAAAAAGCATGCTGCTTATTATAATAAGAAAGCGAAGGATAGGGAGCTTGCTTAGGGGAGAAGGTAATTCTTCTATTGCCCGACAGCAACAATAAACTTCAGATCAGATGGCAAGGTCCATATACAGTTTTGGAAAAGGTATCCAGAACAAATTATAAGATAGACAAAAAGGGAAAGGAAAAAGTCTAACATGTGAACCTTTTGAAGAAATATCTGGACAGACAAATCCAGGAAGGAACACACCTAATGGCCTTGTCTATCGCAACCGAAATGAAAAATGACCCTCTCACCTCATTTGAATATCCATTGAAAACCAGTGAAACGTTTGCACAGGTGAAGATCAGTAATCACCTGACAAAAGGACAGAGGGAGAAGGTTCAACAGGTCCTTGAGAAACATACAGATGTGTTAACGGATAAACCGGGGCACACAAATTTGTTGGAATATGATATGAAACTACTAGACCCAGCACCCATCTGTATGAGGCCCTATTCTATTCCTTTCGCTAAGGAAAAAGCTTTGAAAGAGGAGATAGATTATTTGTTACAAGAAGGGATTATTTCTCACAGTGAGTCTCCTTATAGTTCCTGTGTGGTTTTGTTGCGGAAACCATCGGGAGAACATAGACTGTGCATAGATTACAGGAAACTGAATGCTGTCACAGAAGGTCAGGTGGATCCATTACCTGATACTACTCAACTTTTTGCCAGGCTGAACAGGGCAAAATATTTTTCTAAGGTGGATCTTAGCAAAGGCTATTACCAAATTCCAGTAAAGCCTGAGGTTCGACCTTATTTAGCCTTTAGCACCTCGGAAGGTCATTATGAGTTCAACATGTTACCGTTTGGGTTGAAAAATGCCCCGAGTGTGTTTTCTAGGATGATGCGAAAATTGTTGGATCCCCTGAAAAATCCATGTATTTCGAATTTTATGGATGATATCCTTATTGCTACGGAAACATTTGAGGAACACGTTACCTCTTTGAATATGCTGTTTGATATACTCAGAGAGGCTAACTTGACCGCTAGACCAACAAAATGTTGTATTGGTTGTAAAGCGTTGGAATTCTTGGGACATACCGTACATCAGGGTAGCATGACCCCTGACCCCAAGAATCTGGAAAAATTGAAAAGAGCACCTAGGCCACAAACAATGAAAGATGTGCGATCTTTCGTGTCGTTGTGTGAGTTCTACCAAAAGTACATTAAACATTTTAACTCTATATGTGCTCCTCTGACGGATTTAACTCGCAAGGGTCAACCTGATGCAATAAATTGGTCCGCACAGTGTGAATTGGCTTACCATGAGTTAAAAGAAAAACTCACAAGCAGGCCAGTATTGCAATTGCCTGACTTGAATAAAGAATTTATCGTGAGAAGTGACTCAAGCAATGTGGGCCTAGGCGCTACATTGTTGCAAAGGTTCTCCTCACAAGATGGAGAATTGAACCCAGTCGCTTATGCAAGCCACAAGTTGAACAAGGCGGGAAAAAATTATTCAACAAGTGAAAAGGAATGTCTAGCTTTGATATGGGCTATAAAAAAATTCCAGATCTATCTATATGGCAGGACATTTGTGGTCCAAACGGATCATTCACCTCTCGTATTCCTGTCACAAGCCAAGCATGAAAATTCCAGATTATTGAGATGGTCATTATTATTACAGCCATACTCATTTCTGATTGAATATATTCCCGGCCCTCAGAACGTCGGTGCAGACTTTTTCAGTAGACATCCTTATGATGAAGATCAGAAAAACGCGTAAGACTTCATTTGAGCTAAGTTATCTCGCAGATTATAACCTGCAAATCAATGCATGTTTTAGGACGGGAGGTGTGTAGTAAAATCTGCGAGATAATCGCTCATTTCAGTAAGATTTTAGTCCTCTGATAATAAATAACCCAGCCCGATTGTGTCTGACTATGAGCATCTCACACGCCAGCATCGCGCTGAGTTTTGTGCCATGGTAATGCTTAGAAACGATCCCGCCGTTTAAACCTACTCGCTTTCCTTGTGACGTACTTTAAACATTTTTAACATTTTGCCCGATCTGATAGAGACTGCGGCAAGACTTATAATTAACGATCTTCCAGAAGTGTGCCGCCAAGTTACTGTCTGAATTAACGTAATACTTTAACTTTAACGCCTCTAATAGTAGTAATCCTTACATTTTTTGGTAGTGTAACACGAGACAACAGTAATAATTAACGCCAATTCTAATACCCGCCGCGCAAAACCCCGCATCGCTTGACACGCGGTGGGATTGGCCCGATGATATATACACACAGACAGTTTAAATTCTCGCCAATTAATGTATTTCTGACGTCACTCAAACAAGTTAGTTATTTGAATAAAAATGCTAGAAAGAGATGAGAGGGGGAAGATGGCCGACTTGTGTAAAATTTTTATTTGACGATTGACAGTGACAAAATCGAAAATCTAAACCATACTGAAACTGACCATAAAAATCATATGGTAGTATAGCTTAGAGTCCCCTGAGCAAAAATGTGTTTTTAAAAATATGGTAGTCCAAGTATTAGCCAAGTTATTGAGAAAATACTAAATGTCTAGTAACACTAAGACGGACAGACTGTGGTTCCTGCTTGTTTTTTTTCATAACGTTAGTGGGGATGCCAGCTTAAAAAGAGGCATGGTAGTAATTCAAATTCTATTAGTTGGGATAGGAGTGAAAGGGGAGAGATAGGAAAAATGTTAACCAAAACGAAACATCTTTTTCTATTGGGCATAACTAACGCAGACTGACCAATCGACTACCAGACACAGAGTTTGTTTGGAATTATTTTTTGTTTTTCAAAAAAACTACATTTGAATTCTGGTAGTCGCAAGTTTTCCATTGGCCAGTACTAATAGATATTAGCAAAAAGCTTTCAATGCTCATCGCCAGTTGACAAACACCTTTTCTATCAAATACGCTGAGATCAGCTGTGCTAATTTATAAAATAAAGAATTAATTAGCAGTCTGGGCAGGGCAGAGAAAAACTGAGGCCATTCTTTGTAAGTCAGCGTTATTTGTTACTATTTCTTGAAATTGTGGTAAGAATGCTTTATGTATTAATATGTTTATTACAACTGCCAAAGTTAGATACTGCTATTGGAAAAAGTGAAGGACATGCCGGGAACAGACATTGTTGAGTCCTCACATTGAACTGTATCTAACTGTGGTATATTGTCATGATTTTGTTTTAATATTATTGTATTAGAATATGTTAGTAAGCCTCCGTGTTCCATGAACACTGTTCCACATGCCTGGAGCGTTTATAATTTAAAAAAGAAGAGCAAACCATACAAAAGGAGATGTGGTTACTCCACGTTATTGTACTGAGGAAAATTATGTAAACGTACAGTGGCGTATCTGCCATAGGGACCTGAGGTGTGGTTACAGCAAGGTGTGAGTCATATAAAATTAGGGGCGAGTGCACCTGTATGCACGCGAGGCTGACCCCATACCACCATATGTAAATAATAATAATAAGGTGTGATCAGATATAAAAAGGCCAGGGTGTCCTTTTATTGCAGAGGTTTTATTTCCTGTTACCAGCCGGTGACAGGAAACCTGATGAGTGAGTGTAACGCCAACAAGTCTCCAGTAAACCGTTTATGCTGTCAGCAGATAGCTGGAGGAGCTTGTGCGTGTTGAGATATCTATATTTTCTGCAACGACATACTGAATTATCCTTCTACAAAGAATCCCAGGTGATATGTTAGCATCTGGGGATATCTGACACTTCAGTTATAATAAACTTTGATATTTTCAATCATACCCAGGATGTTATGGGGCGTGATGAAACTACAGTTCCCCCTAACAAGTGACAAACACTATTAGATAATAAAGTTGTAATCTGTGAACACACCAACAGGAGAGATAGAGTGACTTTATACTTATTGGACACGGTGTCCACACATTTTAGTTAATTCTTTTTATGTACACTATCTTTTCCTCATTTTCAAAGACTTGTCCAAAAGAGATGGCGGGACAGGCAGATTAAATTGTAAAAAGAAAATATTGAATTTTAAAGAAAAACCTTAACCACCGTTTTATTTAATTCCTTATAGTGAGTTAAAGTGTTTTGTGTTTATGTACCATCATTTTCATTTCTCCCCTAGACATTAGGTACATCATACACCAGACACTACAGCCAAAATAGTGACCGTGTGAGAAAACAAGTATTAAGGTCAATGATTACAGGAAATAACACCTGGGATAAATTTGTACAATTAATAATTTTCTGTATGATTTATTTGGTCCTGAACCTAGTATTCTTCTGGTCAGGACTTCAAAATGAAAAGAATTCAAGATATATACAAAATGTAATTTTAGATCCAAAGGGACAATTGTCCAAACAAATACTGTTAAACTATTCTAATAGTGTTACTAAAATTTGTCTATTGCTGGTTTCTAACACTGGATGGCGGTTTGGGATTCTATAATCAATCCCAGTCTCTTTAATATACAATGTTGTCGTGAAACGAAGTGTAACCCACTACTTTGTTAATCAATATGTCGAGATACAGATTTGCTTCAACCAATCAACTTGCACCATTCACCAGTCTCTAAGACAGAATAAATTATACTGTTCACGCAGTTCACGCAAGATGGCGGCTAAAAACTTAATAAAATTAGGCTGTATGAGCAAAAGACGAAACCGGAAGAAACCAATCATTTTGCTCCGCCAGGAACCAACCGAAAGCCTTTCTTAAGCAGTTACCTGCCTATATAATAGGGCGGAATTTTATGCTAAACACGCAATCCCGAACTTGACGCCAGAGATACTGACTGAAGAGGAAGAAGCTGTCACCTTGATTGATTGTTTACCTGAGGGCATCGACCTGCAACCTACTTCACTAGTCGAGTCAAACTGGCCGTTTTTTAAATCTTGGAGGGTAATTATAAATTTACGATAACCTTTAGGAAAATAGGCCTTCAGCAGGCATATAATGTTGGTATTTATTGTGTGTCATTATACTACCTACACCTGTATATATTTAATATATTTTGGGTTCCCTATGAATGTATATGATTGAATAGACGAAGACTAATAGGACTCATACTTCAATCTATTGTCTCCTATATTCAGTCTATTGTCTCTGATAATTCCAAACTGCAAATATAACCATAACAGTCCTTGTTAGGCCAAAACAGTCCTTGTTAGGACTCAATCTATTGTCTCCTATACTTCAATCTATTGTCTCAGATAAGACCAACTGCAATATAACCAAAACAGTCCTTGTCAGGACTCAATCTATTGTCGCATCTAACTCCAATCTATTGTCTCCTATAACTCCCACCTGATATATCACCAAACAGTCCTCGTCTCATATACTCCTATCATAAGAACATAACAATATTGTTAGGATATATGTTACCAGCTAGTATAGCACTTGTCAGAGAGGGCGTGGTATAGTATAGGGGGAAGGACATTGTTGTATCACACCTAGGTGTACATATTATTGGATTTATTCATGTATTGATTTATATTATGGGATGTATTCATGTATTAAATGTATTCATGTATTGAATCTATATTATTGAATGTATCCATGTATTAGTTTATCAGAAAGAATGCTTTGCAAGTAGACACCTGTCTTGTCTCGCTATTGCTAAATCATACTGAGCCATGTTGTCATTCATCCTACATGCATACATCTGAGACACGCTCATTTCACTCACACTAGAAATAGGTGGGCTTGAGGACAGAAATTAGCCCCTATTTTTGCTTTGTTACAGGTTTATTTGTGTCCTAAAAACCTGAGGTCGTATGTTCGAGTCAATCCCGCTGCCTGGAACTTCACAGGAGCATAGAGATTGTACAGAAGCTACATCTTTAGTCCCCCTCAGTCTTGGGTGGGCTAAAGTAACGAGCCTCAGCAGGAGTTGTGTGAACCCAACTAAGGAGAACAGAACGTTTTAAGAGATGAGTACACATTAGTACCATTTCTGTCGGCATTGTGAGCATAGAAACTGTCAGTGATGAGAAAGTGACTTAACATAGCAAGAGACAAAATTAATAGCATAGCTGAGAAGTGTTATATCCTTAATTAACAGCACAGCTGATCCATGTACTATAATTAATTAACAGCACAGCTGATATAATTTTTGTTCCTATAATTGAAAAACTGGTTGTCTATATAAATATAAATATTTGTAAAATATATGTAAACTTACAAATTCATTACGTTCCATTTTTTTCAACATTCACCCTTCAGCACAAGAGTAGATAGTGTATATACTAAATAAAATATAAGGAAATTGTATTTGAACGACTTGTCAATGTTATCAGTGTTAAGTAAAATCTGTTTCCTTGGTTTTTTAATATCACAGTTAGTTACACAGCGGAGGTGGCGCTTTATGTCGGTCTCCTCTCTACTATTGTTTCGAGATCAGAACATTCCCAGCCGTAACTAATTTGTGATACCAGTAGTTCTCTCAGACACTGGGACTTCACCATTTTCTGCAGAAATTATATTTCTGTAATTGTCAGTACTATACTGATCCAAGAGCCAAATAAAACCTCTCGCCACAAATGTCACTGTTAAGTTCTCTGGGGAAATAGTTTATTCTTGTTATACAGGGGGGTGCTGGTCTTAAAGCTGATGTAGAGTTAGGGTGCCAGATATTTTACTTATCTGGGCACACTTGAATAGTCTGTAAACTTGGTGTCACGCGATTTCGCTATGATAATGGCCAAAAGTAACATGGTGGACTCTGCAGGTCCCTGTCACTACTGTGCATGAAACGACTTCTCACAGACATCTGGCACCGGACTAGTGCCAGATAAAAAACCCTGTAACAATGAAATAATGTCTCCTTGTTGATATCTTACTTCAACTGTGTTTTATATATACAAAAGAGAATACATAAGAAATAAAGAGCTGGGTCATATCTAATGGACCAATCCAGCACATCCATTCTACAGTGTACCAGTGTTGTTCACATGTCTCTCCTACAAAGGCGGTACTGCATCTGCAATAATATTATTAATCTGTCTTTTCTGCCATACAATAGGATAGGTGAGCTGTGTCCCTCTGGTCACCTAAGAAAACCTTTTTATTTCACAAAACATGTGCATTTACAAAACTGGCAATGTGTTATAGCCTAATTATACCTTCAGGCCCTGCCTAAATCAGCTTGGGACCTGATTACTTACAGTCGTGATGGCAGCATCTCTCACTCACATTTTAAAACAAAATATATATGAATAATGTCGGTCTTACCAGAAATTCAATGAAAAAACACAGGTACGTTGAATAGCAGACTCCAGATATACTGCTGGCTGAACTGTGATGCCTATTACTTTAATATATATTTGCTTTAATAAGGTTAATCACTTTTTCCAGAAATACACAACGTCCTGCTCTAGGGACTATCTTCTACAAATGGCGTCAAGCCTTTGAATGTACTCAATAATATGAAATGTTTTGACCAATGGGATCTACTACTAAGATTTTCCATTCAAATTTTTAAATCTAAGGTCCAATTTCGGTCCAATGTTAATGTACCTCGTACTTCTGTCGGTCTGTCCGTCCGAACTTGGCATTCACCAAAAATATACTTGGTTTTGGCCCAACACTACCAAAAAACATATTCAGTTTGAGCCATCCCATAATTTTTTCTCCCCTTGTCTACCCCTTTCTACATGTACCCTTTCTTGCCTTTTTCAAGGACGCGTCAAAAAATGTTACCGTTAGTGTAAGTCCAAACGAGCATGTGTTGGTCTGTCTGTACGAACAAATACAGTCTTTTGTCCATAACTTTATTTCTATCTGTCGGATTTTTTATTCGAAAGCATATTACCCATCAGGACAAGACCAGCTCTAAGACTAGCTAACTTTTATGATCTTAAACCTATTAATAAAGAATTCAATATATTTTCCATTTTGGTGTTCGTTATTTTCTAAGTCTCAACTACTTGAATGTTATAAAATTCATCGCAGATCTTCCTTATTCCCGGCTGGAAGTAATTATGCGTGTGTGTATATATGATTCTACAGTGTGCCTTTTGTTAGAAAATGTATTGGACTTGGCGGTTTATTTTTAAATTTTAAAGCTCGCGACATCGTTTTCGACACAAGCTAACGGCATCGTCTCGCACTGTCGGCCTGAGTAGCCAATTGTAACTTCTAACACTTGACAAGCCGGCAGCATGTGTCCGCTCTCTCAATCTTATGCGTACGTGTGTTTTATTCTTTCTATCTTTCCTGGAACCACTATGCTTGTAGATTTTTCAAATTTTTATCGTTAACCCTTGACGGGCGCGTTATAAAGTCCAATACTACTAGCGCGGCAATAAGGTTTTAGACTACGTTCTATCCTACCTAAATCAATGCGTTTCCTGGCGCAGGAAAGAAGACGCGTTACAACTTTACTAATTCTATACATATTATTATGACTTTATTACATATAATTAATGATTTTATCGCTGTATCAATGTACTTCATCACAGCAACTAACAAAAATTAATCACAAAAACACTGGACTTGGACACAGCCGATTTTTACAACTCGAGAGCTGCAAGACGACCGCATGCATGTTCGTATTGTATTGACGTATCTGGCCATGACCCCGATCTACACAAACCAGTCTTCAAACGTGAAACCTCGGTACAGCACGCTTTTTCTTCTTCTTCTTCCGTCCTTAGCCACCGACCGTCAAAGCAGTCAGTGGCCATTACGCCTAGTGGCGTCTTAGGGCAACAGCAGATAGGTTTTCTTTGCCATTGTTTCCCATCACGCCTAATGGCGTCTTTAGGGCAACGGCAAATCAATCCATTTGCTGTTGTTTCCGTAATCGAAGTGACTGGCAAACGGGTGATCAGCCCGTTGTGGGTACAGCACGCATTGTAACAGAATTACCCGAGAAACTTCGGGCGATTGCTACCAACCAATAAAAACTGCACTATAAAACGCGTCTTGGAAACTGAAACTAGATATACTCGTAGATTCTATGCGGGAAAATCCGTTGTTCTGATGCAGAACATTAGAAGAGAAATATTTTATAGAATAATAAATTAAATTTTTATTTTCCTTCGGGCATAGGTGTGCGCAGCTGTAGTAAAATCTGCGAGAATAATCGCTCATTTCAGTAAGATTTTAGTCATAAAATGATAATAAATAAACTCGCCCTATTGTGTCTGAAGGTGATGCTCTCACACGCCAGCAACGCTGCCTTTTGTGCAGTGCTAAAGCCTATAGAACGATCCCACGGTAAAAATCTAACACGCGTTTTAGTTTCGGTTTCGAAAACGTACTACCAATATTTAACATTTTGCCAGATCTGCTGCATACATTCTGCAGCCAAGACTTATAATTAACGATTTTGCGGAAGTGTGCCGCAAAATAACTATCTGAATTAACGTATTCTGTCAACTTTAACGCAAAATTTAGTAGTAATCCTTACATTTTTTGGTAGTGTTACACGATACAATACAAAATTATTAACGCCAATTCTTAACCCGCCACGCCAACACCCCGCCTCGCTTGACAGTCCGCCATGCATATATATACGCTGGAGCAAAGCCAACAAAGGCAAAACACGCAGACAATTTTATTGCCTCCTCGCGGTAATGTTTCTGACGTCACAAAAACAAGTTAGTTATTTGAAAAATACATGCTAGCGAGATGAAAGAGAGGGGCAGATGGCCGTCTTGTGTAAAATTTTTATTTGACGATTGCCGGTGAGAAAATTGAAAATCTAAAACCATAATGAAACTGAAAATAAAAATCACATGGTAGTATAGCTTAGAGTCCACTGAGCAAGAATGTGTTTTAAATAATATAATAGTCCCAGTATTAGCCAAGTTATTGAGAAAATACTAAATGTCTACGGACGCACGAGCAGACAGACTGTTGTTCCTGCTTGTTTTTTTTCATAACGTTGGTGGGGACACCGGCTTAGAAGGAAGGCATTGAGGTAAATTCAAATTCGCTTGGGTAACAAGAGTATAGGAGGAGAGGGAAGCGGTAGGAAAATTGTTACCAAAAACTAACATCGTTTTGTATTGGCATAACTAAAGCAGACTGGCCAATCGACTACCAGACGCAGAGTATGTTTGGAATTAATTTTGTTTTTAAAAAACTGCATTTGAATTCTGGTAGTCGCAAGCTTTCGATTGGCCAGTGCTACTAAATATTAGCAAAAAGCTTTCACTATTCATTGCCAGTTGAACAGTATTTTGTATTCAGATACGCTGAGAACAGCTGTGATAAATTTAAAAGTAAATTAAATAACTAAATAAGTATTTCACAGTCTGGACGGAGCAGAAGAAACTGAGGCCATTTCTTTGCAAAGTCAGCGTCATTTGTTTATATTTCTTGATTTGTGGTAAGAATGCTTTATGAATTTAATATGTTTAATCCCATTACCAAAGTTAGATACTGCTATTGGGAAAAAGTGAAGGACGTGCCGGGAGCAGACATTGTTGAGTCCTCACGTTGAAATGTATCTAACTAATGTATGTTGTCATGATTATGTTTGAATATTATTGTATTAGAGTATATTAGTAAGCCTCCGTGTTCAAGGAACACTGTTCAACATGCCTGAAGCATTTATATTTAAAAAGAAAAAGATGAGAAAAATATATAAAAGGAAATGTGGTTACCCCACATTATATTATTGAGGAAAACTATGTAAACGTACAGTGGCGTATCTGCCATAGGGACCTGAGGGGTGGTCACAGCAAGGTGGGAGTCATGAAAAATTAGGGGTGAGTGCACCTGAAATGCACGCGAGGCTGACCCCATACCCACGTATGAAATTAAATAAAAGAATAAGTGATCAGATGTAAAAGGCCAGGGTGTCCATTTGTTGCAGAGGTTTTGTTTCCTGTTGCCAGCTGGTGACAGGAAACCTGAGGAGTGACGATAACGCCAAGAAGTCTCCGACACTTCATGTATGCTATCAAGAGATAATAGCAGGAGCTTGGGCGTGTGACTTGATATCGATATTTCTGCAACTACACTGTGGTGAAGTGGGATGTTATAAATACTTATAGGGAACTTAGTGTACTGACTGAGATCAGCTGTGAAGGTATCTATATCTATTAAGAGTAGTGTATTATAGATAACCTTACTTGCTACCACATATCTATATATCTCAGTCAGAATTATTCTGGAATAGTGTGATGCTACGTTATGTGTCTAGGGTATGAGTATGGTGAAGTGTAAGTCACAACAACAGACAGATAAACAATTTAATTTAATCCACTACTCTTGACAACACTGTGACACTCACATACATATAACACTCTACAAAGATATCTTAAAAGAGTCACTGATAAACTTTCAAATAACAATATGTATTCATTACTGGCATGAATGAATATGTGTCCTGATTCAACTACAAGGGAACCAGGAATCACAATCAATTTAAATTACAAGTTATGTACAGAATGTATTTAATATGAATATTGTAGTGACATATATTATTACAAATGTTCTATGTGTGTCAGTTGTGTAGTAGTAAAAAGAGGTAATACTGGTTTTGTTTTGTTCAAGCTCTGTTGGTATTTGTCATCATGACTTCAATAGTTTGTCTTTAGGGACCAGTATTGGAGATGTTCACAGTTCCTGATTTTAAGACAAGTAAATTCCCCTCTTAATGTTAATTTTAAAAAGTCAGTTCAAGATGAGGGGACATAATGTTGAGCTCAGCTGGCCAATTCGCTTATCTGGCGTGATGGCGGCAGGAAAGGACTCCTCTGCTCGAATTCTCCTCTGGACTCTGGAGACACCTCACTGATAGCTAAAAGGACCAAGGAGTATGCTGTCCGACACTGGATTCAGCAAAGCTCTGACCAGGTGCTGCTCAGTACCATCAAGACCACTGTCCCTGCAATCAAGAAGGATGTACCTTCTACTTCATAACTAATTTATATTTTCTTTTTACACTGATCACAATACATCACAAACATTGCGTTCAGAGCGTTAGGCCAACAGTCAGCTTCATCTGAAATACTTTATTCCAGTATTACCCTTCCTAATGGTTACTACGCCTCTGCACTTCCAGCATTATTTCTTTCTAGTCAATCATCCAGGTGTCAGTGTACTATTTGGCCATTCCATGCCGTTTTACTTCTCTCCGACACCCTCTGTTCAGGCTGGAGCATTACAGGCTTTACCTCACGTTGGCCACTGAACTACACATATATATACAGGCATAAATCAACAATTCACATTCAATTTTCATTAAAAGATATTGAATGGTTCAAGCTTACCACAATTCATACGAATAACACAGATACGTTGATTAGCAATGAATTCTGGCACAAATTTCCATCTGCCTATGTTCCAGGCTTTTATTGAGCAAAATATATGCTGGCTTCAACGCACTGATGCTTTATCAAGCTATTTTAAACAAGTGGTTTCGAACTAACGCTCCCAAGTGTGTATATCAGCGAGTCTGACCAATGAGCCCCGTTTCGACAAGTGTTTGAAAAAATGTTACCTTTCCCCGTTTCCCCTAACAACCAAGATAGTATTTATAGCCCGACCAATCGTGGTTAGGCTTTCATTTGTTGCGCTCCAATCAATTTGGAGTTTACATGGTAGGCTATTTCTGTAACGTAAATTTTTTTCAAACACGTTAAAAAAAAATCTTATGAGCAGAAATGATTTTATGCTGTCAGGCACCCCCAATATTTTATTTTGGGTATAATTTATTAATTCCTGGACTATTTGCGTAACGTTTTACATATTATTTGTCAGCAAGCCCTAAGGAACCCAAAAATACTAATTTAAAGGAGCTACGTGGCTGCGTTCAAAATATGCAATTTCTTTTACCTCCTGTTTCGAAGATGTTCTGTCTGGGTACTGTTATGTTCTCAACCGTAAACCCATCTAATGTTATCTTTTCTAATAAGAGTTTTTTATGATTTATAAACCTAACTCTGGGAAAGGGTAGTGTATTTTATCACTGTCCGTCTGAAAAAAAATTAGTGCATGTAGACTTACACGCGTGATGGCAGCATTTGCGTATCGCGCGAAGCGTGTTTAGTGTTCGGCTTTCTGCCTCTCCCTTCTCGCTATCCTTTTGTCCATCTGTTCGTTCGTTTTGGTAACGTAATGTAGAAAAAGACATGAATGGAATTTAAAATTTAGGTCATTACGCAGTCTGCCTCTTAATGTTTTTCCAAGAAATACAGCACACGTTTCATTGAAGAAAGCGGGTATAATACAGTAAGCTTTTACTATCAACGTGAAAGCGTTACAATTTGCAGACGAAGCAGAAAACAAGGGGGATTTCGAGTACATTCCTTGTGACAGCACTGTCATTTTACCATTGCTCTTCTCTTTATTAATTTTATTTGTTAGGCTTCATATTTACCTAATAATTTATATATGTGGATTAGAATATTTCATGACACCTCCCCTCTTAAAACAGACATTATATGTCAGTCCTTTATTCTATATACACATAGAGAAATTTATTATTATTTCTGGGGTTTACGGTGATTCTCATCACACGGATGGCGGCTTAAAAAATCCGCTCCCAGATTGGTTTTTCCAGATATATATTCAATGCTAAAATTGTATGGAGCCAGAAGCAAAGACCATCGGAGTAACCTAGAGTTCTCATGCTTAGCATGTGCTAAAAACGATAAAGGTTTGTGGTCAGTTTGCAACTTAAATGCCTTCCCATATAGATAAATATTGAATTTCTTTATTGCCCATATTACTGCAAGACATTCTTTTTCGCTAGTTGAGTAGTTGATTTCAGCTTTATTCAACTTTCTGCTAGCATATGCCACTGGGCTTAATTCCCCATCCAATGCATCTGATTTCTGTAGTAAAGTTGCACCTAACCCAATATTACTTGCATCCGTCCTTACTATGAATTCTTGACTTAAGTCAGGTAATTTCAAAATGGGTTTACTTGTGAGCTTTTCCTTCAATTCTTGGTAAGTCATTTCACATTGTGGAGTCCATGTAATGCGATCTGGATGTCCTTTACGTGTCAATTCAGTTAACGGTGCACATATGGAATTAAAGTTTTTGATATACTTCTGGTAGAAACCACATAATGAGACAAAGGATCTCACGTCCTTCTTGGTTTGTGGTCTCGGGGCTTTCTGTAGTTTCTCTAAATTCTTTGGGTCAGGGGTCATGTTTCCCTGATAAACTGTGTGTCCCAAAAATTCCAATTCTTTACATCCAACGCAACATTTGGTTGGTCGGGCTGTTAAATTTGCCTCCCTAAGTCGATCAAACAGCATGTTCAGAGAGTCAATGTGTTCCTCAAATGTTTCTGTTGCTATAAGGATATCATCCATAAAATTTGTTATACAGGGATTATTCAGAGGATCCAATAATTTTCTCATCATTCTAGAGAAGACACTAGGCGCATTCTTCAATCCAAATGGCAATCTATTAAACTCATAGTGTCCTTCTGAGGTACTAAAAGCTAGGTATGGTCTAACCTCAGGCTTTACTGGAATCTGATAGTATCCTTTACTCAGATCCACTTTTGAGAAATATTTAGCTTTATTTAGTCTGGCAAACAGCTGATTTGTATCCGGCAATGGATCCACCTGTCCTTCTGTAATAGCATTCAGTCTCCTGTAATCTATACAGAGTCTATGTTCTCCAGAGGGCTTCCTTAAGAGTACAACACCGGAACTATACGAAGACTCACTGTGCGAAATAATTCCTTCCTTCAATAGATAGTCTATCTCTTCCTTCAAAGCTTTCTCCTTAGCAAACGGAATCGAATATGGTTTCATACAGACAGGTGTGGGGTCTATCAGTTTCATATCATATTCCAATAGGTTTGTATGCCCTGGTCGGTCTGTTAACACCTCTGCATGATTATTTAGAACCTGTTGCACTCTCTCTTTCTGAGTTTTCGTTAAATGTGTACTGATTTTCACCTGTGCTGCTGTCTCACAGGGGTGTAATGGATATTCAAATGATGAAAGTGGTTCCTTTTTCATCTCCATGGCGATGGACAAGGTCAACAAGTGTGTCTCTTCCTGATGTTCTCTTTCCAAATATTTCTTCAGGAGATTCACATGATAGATTTTTTCTTTCCCCTTCTTATCTATCTTATAATTTGTTCTAGACACCTTCTCTAAAACTGTATATGGACCCTGCCATCCAATTTGTAACTTATTCTGACTCCCAGGCAAAAGAAGCAGTACTTTCTCTCCCACAGCCAAATTTCTGTCTTTCGCCTTCCTGTTATAATAGGCAGCATGTTTCTTCCTGGCTTGTTTCAAATTTTCATTGGCAAGTTTCCAGCCAGTTTTTAACCGAGTGGTCAGCTCATTCACATATTGGTATGAAGATGTAATGTTTTCCTCTGCCTTTTCATCAGTCCACGTTCTTAACAAAGCTTCAAGTGGACCTTTTATTGGCCTTCCAAACAATAATGTTGCCGGGGCCATACCGGTTGAACTATGGGGTACCTCCCGATAAGCAAAGAGGGCGGCGTGCAGGTACTGGTCCCATGTATCTGGTTTTTCGTGTGCCAACTTTCTCAGGATCGACATCAATGTGCCGTTAAATCTTTCCACTTGGCCGTTCCCTTGGGGATGATACACACTACAATGGAAGTGTTTGGCCTGGAAGATCCTGAAAACTTCTTCAGTTAGTTTCCCCTTGAACTGAGAGCCATTATCAGTCAAGATTTGATTGGGAAAGCCTAACCTTGTGAAAATTGTGAGCAATGCCTCTGCCACATGTTTTGAATCAATCGATGACAGGGCTACTGCCTCTCCCCACATAGAACAAGTGTCCACCAGAGTCAGAATGTAGCTGTTCCTTCTCTTGGTTCGGGTGAGAGGTCCCACAAGATCCACGGCAACTCTCTCAAAGGGTGTTCCCACTATGGGCATTTCCCCCAGAGTTGCTGGTGCAGTCCAATGTTTAGGTGCTACTCGTTGGCACTCTGGACAGGATTTTACATATCGTTTGATATCTTCAGTTATTCCTGGCCAGAAATAGTGATAAGCTATTCGCTGTCCTGTTGCGCTGATTCCCATATGACCACTGAAGGGAATCGCATGCCCTAGTTCCAACACTTTAGTCCTATATGAAGTGGGAAGGACCAGCTGTCCGTGACCATTGGATTCAGATCCAGCCTTCCTATATATCAATTTGTTCTTCATATAAAACTCTCCCTTGCCTGGAGGTGTATGAGATTTGGGCAACTTCTTGAAACATGGCTTGAGTGTTTTGTCCTCAGCCTGTGCCTTCCTCATCTCATCTGGGTGAGTATTTATTGAATTATCCTCCTCCTTCTTTGTCTGTGATCTGGTCTGCACTGTTGCCAATATCACAGGTCTCTTGGGATTCCCCAAGAAGACATATCTACACCCCAATATTAGAGGGTAGATTGGCTCATTTATCACTGCTGCTTTTATGATTCCTTCCACATATCGCGTTTTCACTTTTATTCGGGCGACGGGAAGTGTCATGGTAGCTACATCCTTGGTTGCAGTTTGAATCTCCACTGTTTCTGTGGTGTATTGATCGGCCTGCACCAGGTGAGAACTCACAACGGAATCGTAATCTAAACCGGTATCATATAAACATCTTATAGTGACACCATTACAAATGACATCTTCACACACTGGGGGGTGGTATGGTTCCTGTAATTCTTCAGGTTTGCCCTTCTTTTCCTTTTTCCCCGATGTCATAGCAGCAAAATGAGGAGGTTTCCTTCTACAATGGTCAGTGTCATGATTGTTCATCTTACAATTTTTACACCACCTTTTTCCTTGGTTGAAAGATTTTCTTTCATCATATTTCCTTTCATCGAATTGTGGGAATTTATTTTTATTGTCATACCGTGGCCTATCAAATTGGTGCTTACCTTTATTTTGATCCCTAGGATCAAATTTATTAAAGTTCTGTGGTGCCCTGAAGTTATCCACCTGTTTCTTTTTATTACCTGTTACCTCTGCTTGAGCTGCTTGATACCTTTCAGCAACATTTAGCAACTCACCCAGCCTCTCTGCACCTTGTTCCATGAGAAACTTTCTCAGGTCTGGAGCCATGGACTCTCTTAGTTGCTCTATAAGGACCATTTCCTTAAGATCTTGGGTTTTCCCCAGAGAAGTCCATTTCTCCAAGTATGTCTCGATTCGTGCAGAGAACTGGTGATAGGTTTCACCTGACAGTAGTTTAGCATTCCTAAATTTTTTCCTGTAAAACTCTGCATTCTTTTCATACCTTAACAAAAGAGCCTGCTTTAGCATGTCATAATTTTCCTGATCACCTCTGCTCATTTTTGCAAAAACTTCATAAGCTGCCCACGAAGTCCCTGAGATAACTTTAAGCTCCACCTTTCTCTCTCTAACCCATACGTGGTAGCTAATAGTTCATACCTATTTAGGTAGCTCTCAATATCATCGTCTTTCTCAACAAAATGATCTAAATGAAAATTCATAGCTGAGGTTGAGGCTCCTTGAGTAACCGTAGCATCAGAGGCAAAGGGACTGGCACCATTTTCAGGAGCATGGCCTTGAAACTCAAACTCCCTTAGTCGTAACTCATGTTCCCTTTGTAATCTTTTATCTTCTGCTTCCCTTTCTGCAGCTAATTTCCTGTCTTCTCTTTCTGCAGTCAATCTTCTTTCTTCTGCTTCCAATTTCTTAGCCTCAGCCTCAATCTGCAACCTCTTAGTCTCAGCCTCAGCTTCAAATTGTAACTTCTTAATTTCCCTTTCAGCCTCTAACTTTCTTTCGGCTTCAAACCTTCTTTCTTCACGTTCAATAAATTTGTCACATTCCGTCGTGACATAGGCAACCATAACTTGCCCATCTAATCCTAACTCTTTTGCAGTCTGAACCGCAGCAGATCGAAATTTGGCCAGGTCCGCCATTGTCTATTATGTAAATTTATACAATGTCTAACCAACAATTCAATCTCTAATGGACAACACAGGCACCGTGAGCTCAACCTTATTTAATTCCACCCAAGGATACCTTTTAATTCTTATATTCCCTGAAGTGAATTACCCCCAATATTTTTAATAGTTAAAGATTCAAAATCCCAAGAGCGAGACCCCAATATATGTGGTGAAGTGGGATGTTATAAATACTTATAGGGAACTTAGTGTACTGACTGAGATCAGCTGTGAAGGTATCTATATCTATTAAGAGTAGTGTATTATAGATAATAACCTTACTTGCTACCACATATCTATATATCTCAGTCAGAATTATTCTGGAATAGTGTGATGCTACGTTATGTGTCTAGGGTATGAGTATGGTGAAGTGTAAGTCACAACAACAGACAGATAAACAATTTAATTTAATCCACTACTCTTGACAACACTGTGACACTCACATACATATAACACTCTACAAAGATATCTTAAAAGAGTCACTGATAAACTTTCAAATAACAATATGTATTCATTACTGGCATGAATGAATATGTGTCCTGATTCAACTACAAGGGAACCAGGAATCACAATCAATTTAAATTACAAGTTATGTACAGAATGTATTTAATATGAATATTGTAGTGACATATATTATTACAAATGTTCTATGTGTGTCAGTTGTGTAGTAGTAAAATGAGGTAATACTGGTTTTATTTTGTTCAAGCTCTGTTGGTATTTGTCATCATGACTTCAATAGTTTGTCTTTAGGGACCAGTATTGGAGATGTTCACAGTTCCTGATTTTAAGACAAGTAAATTCCCCTCTTAATGTTAATTTTAAAAAGTCAGTTCAAGATGAGGGGACATAATGTTGAGCTCAGCTGGCCAATTCGCTTATCTGGCGTGATGGCGGCAGGAAAGGACTCCTCTGCTCGAATTCTCCTCTGGACTCTGGAGACACCTCACTGATAGCTAAAAGGACCAAGGAGTATGCTGTCCGACACTGGATTCAGCAAAGCTCTGACCAGGTGCTGCTCAGTACCATCAAGACCACTGTCCCTGCAATCAAGAAGGATGTACCTTCTACTTCATAACTAATTTATATTTTCTTTTTACACTGATCACAATACATCACAAACATTGCGTTCAGAGCGTTAGGCCAACAGTCAGCTTCATCTGAAATACTTTATTCCAGTATTACCCTTCCTAATGGTTACTACGCCTCTGCACTTCCAGCATTATTTCTTTCTAGTCAATCATCTAGGTGTCAGTGTACTATTTGGCCATTCCATGCCGTTTTACTTCTCTCCGACACCCTCTGTTCAGGCTGGAGCATTACAGGCTTTACCTCCCGTTGGCCACTGAACTACACATATATATACAGGCATAAATCAACAATTCACATTCAATTTTCATTAAAAGATATTGAATGGTTCAAGCTTACCACAATTCATACGAATAACACAGATACGTTGATTAGCAATGAATTCTGGCACAAATTTCCATCTGCCTATGTTCCAGGCTTTTATTGAGCAAAATATATGCTGGCTTCAACGCACTGATGCTTTATCAAGCTATTTTAAACAAGTGGTTTCGAACTAACGCTCCCAAGTGTGTATATCAGCGAGTCTGACCAATGAGCCCCGTTTCGACAAGTGTTTGAAAAAATGTTACCTTTCCCCGTTTCCCCTAACAACCAAGATAGTATTTATAGCCCGACCAATCGTGGTTAGGCTTTCATTTGTTGCGCTCCAATCAATTTGGAGTTTACATGGTAGGCTATTTCTGTAACGTAAATTTTTTTCAAACACGTTAAAAAAAAATCTTATGAGCAGAAATGATTTTATGCTGTCAGGCACCCCCAATATTTTATTTTGGGTATAATTTATTAATTCCTGGACTATTTGCGTAACGTTTTACATATTATTTGTCAGCAAGCCCTAAGGAACCCAAAAATACTAATTTAAAGGAGCTACGTGGCTGCGTTCAAAATATGCAATTTCTTTTACCTCCTGTTTCGAAGATGTTCTGTCTGGGTACTGTTATGTTCTCAACCGTAAACCCATCTAATGTTATCTTTTCTAATAAGAGTTTTTTATGATTTATAAACCTAACTCTGGGAAAGGGTAGTGTATTTTATCACTGTCCGTCTGAAAAAAAAATTAGTGCATGTAGACTTACACGCGTGATGGCAGCATTTGCGTATCGCGCGAAGCGTGTTTAGTGTTCGGCTTTCTGCCTCTCCCTTCTCGCTATCCTTTTGTCCATCTGTTCGTTCGTTTTGGTAACGTAATGTAGAAAAAGACATGAATGGAATTTAAAATTTAGGTCATTACGCAGTCTGCCTCTTAATGTTTTTCCAAGAAATACAGCACACGTTTCATTGAAGAAAGCGGGTATAATACAGTAAGCTTTTACTATCAACGTGAAAGCGTTACAATTTGCAGACGAAGCAGAAAACAAGGGGGATTTCGAGTACATTCCTTGTGACAGCACTGTCATTTTACCATTGCTCTTCTCTTTATTAATTTTATTTGTTAGGCTTCATATTTACCTAATAATTTATTTATGTGGATTAGAATATTTCATGACATACACACTATCTTATCATTCAACAAGAAACCCCAGGTGATATGTTAAGGACCTGGGTATATCTGACAGTTTCGTGTTAAATAAACCTTGGTATTTCAAATCATACTCAGGAAGTTGATGGGGTATGATGATAATACAGCCCCTCATACACAGTGACTCTCCCTCTTAGAAGAATAAAGTGTAAACTGTGAACATTCCAACAGGAAAGACATATATTAACTTTGTAGTTATTTGGGCAGATTGTCCACACAATTTTAGTTAATCTTTTATGTAAACTATCTTGTCCTCATTTTCAAAGACCTGTCCAAACGATATGACTGGACAGGCAAAATAAATTGTACAAAAAATTATCAAATTTAAAGAAAAACTTAACCACATGTTTTATTCACTTCCTCATAGAAACTTAAAGTGTTTTTGTGTTGTGTACCATCATTTCATTTCTCCCCTAGACACTAGGTACATCATATACCATACACTAGAGCCAAAATAGTGACCGTGTGAGATTTAGGGAGGTAGCGTTAGGTTCCCTGCACATAATTCATCATCATCATTTATAGAGTCAGGGGCCTACATGTACTTGACCTCACACGGTTAATACATACACGGATTTCATTCTTTTAGGATACCATCATAACCTCCCCAGCAAAATCTAACTTTGCTACAGCAGCACGCACAGATCACGTAGAGAATACGCCACTGATCTAAAGGCATGGAGCCCTTTCTATCTCTACTTTCCATGGCTCATTCCGTGCTGGGGCCACAGGCATGTCCGGTCTACCAGGGCAGTAGTTACGCCACTGATTACAAACCAGAAAATGAACAATCAAAGCCCCACGAAAACTGGCTCCAATCGAAGAAGAGCGACAATATTGCTAACTATTGTTATTAAAATATGCACAACCAATAAAGGACGAGAGAAACAAACTTGTTTCTGTGACAATACAATGTCATTTTTAAAAAAATGATTGCCAATATTCTGAAACAATTATCATAAGATTTCGTCTGCCTGAAATATTATTATATTTTATTTATTTTAAGGAGAGATATTTTCCCCTATGTCAGCCAATTAGGTTATCACGTGATAAGGAAATAACATAATGATTTGTGAAAATGGAAAAGCATTTCAAGACTTCACAAAACAACAATAAAGTTGACATTAAAATGCAGATAGCTAGTATTTTGAGACCTTGTGATTGGGAGAATACAGAAAAACCTCACGCTGCGAGGCCAACACGGTCACGATAAGCTTTTCCCGCTGTTGACTTAAAGATCGTGAGAGGATTCAATAATGTACTCTTGGTCATGTAAGTAGCTTGTTTGATGGTTAATCTACTTCTACACTATATGCTTCATGTTTATATCCCCTTGTTTTATAGTAAAATGATTGGTCACTTTCTGACCACGTGATTATAGTACACTAGTTAATATTAGACAAACATAAAGGTATGTTTTCAGGCACTCGTAAGAAATAAAGAAGTAGAACACTTGGACAACAGAAAAACAACAGACGTGAGTGGCTTACCCAGGGTTCGAACCCCGTACCTTCCGTACGACAACTCCGCCTAGCTATCAAGCGAATCACACTGACCCCACGGCCAGCTAGGCATCCCCAAAAAAGGATGCTTTACTGACTATTTATCAGTACGAAACACAAGATAACACCGGAAGTATACAGTGGGCAACTCAGCCCCTTAATGACGCAATCACTTCTGTTGTTCCCCTATTAACAGTATGTGTCAGTCCAAACAAGACAAAGACCTTGATACTGGGTCCAGTAAATAGTAGAAGACTTAAGGACAGTAGTATAGAACAGAGGGTAGGTTTCTGGTATTGTATAAACATAAATAACACATAAGGAAGGGAAACCCGAGGCCTGTAAACAGTAAATTAATATTAGACAAACATAAAGGTATGTTTTCAGGCACTCGTAAGAAATAAAGAAGTAGAACACTTGGACAACAGAAAAACAACAGACGTGAGTGGCTTACCCAGGGTTCGAACCCCGTACCTTCCGTACGACAACTCCGCCTAGCTATCAAGCGAATCACACTGACCCCACGGCCAGCTAGGCATCCCCAAAAAAGGATGCTTTACTGACTATTTATCAGTACGAAACACAAGATAACACCGGAAGTATACAGTGGGCAACTCAGCCCCTTAATGACGCAATCACTTCTGTTGTTCCCCTATTAACAGTATGTGTCAGTCCAAACAAGACAAAGACCTTGATACTAGGTCCAGTAAATAGTAGAAGACTTAAGGACAGTAGTATAGAACAGAGGGTAGGTTTCTGGTATTGTATAAACATAAATAACACATAAGGAAGGGAAACCCGAGGCCTGTAAACAGTAAATTAATATTAGACAAACATAAAGGTATGTTTTCAGGCACTCGTAAGAAATAAAGAAGTAGAACACTTGGACAACAGAAAAACAACAGACGTGAGTGGCTTACCCAGGGTTCGAACCCCGTACCTTCCGTACGACAACTCCGCCTAGCTATCAAGCGAATCACACTGACCCCACGGCCAGCTAGGCATCCGCAAAAAGGATGCTTTACTGACTATTTATCAGTACGAAACACAAGATAACACCGGAAGTATACAGTGGGCAACTCAGCCCCTTAATGACGCAATCACTTCTGTTGTTCCCCTATTAACAGTATGTGTCAGTCCAAACAAGACAAAGACCTTGATACTGGGTCCAGTAAATAGTAGAAGACTTAAGGACAGTAGTATAGAACAGAGGGTAGGTTTCTGGTATTGTATAAACATAAATAACACATAAGGAAGGGAAACCCGAGGCCTGTAAACAGTAAATTAATATTAGACAAACATAAAGGTATGTTTTCAGGCACTCGTAAGAAATAAAGAAGTAGAACACTTGGACAACAGAAAAACAACAGACGTGAGTGGCTTACCCAGGGTTCGAACCCCGTACCTTCCGTACGACAACTCCGCCTAGCTATCAAGCGAATCACACTGACCCCACGGCCAGCTAGGCATCCCCAAAAAAGGATGCTTTACTGACTATTTATCAGTACGAAACACAAGATAACACCGGAAGTATACAGTGGGCAACTCAGCCCCTTAATGACGCAATCACTTCTGTTGTTCCCCTATTAACAGTATGTGTCAGTCCAAACAAGACAAAGACCTTGATACTGGGTCCAGTAAATAGTAGAAGACTTAAGGACAGTAGTATAGAACAGAGGGTAGGTTTCTGGTATTGTATAAACATAAATAACACATAAGGAAGGGAAACCCGAGGCCTGTAAACAGTAAATTAATATTAGACAAACATAAAGGTATGTTTTCAGGCACTCGTAAGAAATAAAGAAGTAGAACACTTGGACAACAGAAAAACAACAGACGTGAGTGGCTTACCCAGGGTTCGAACCCCGTACCTTCCGTACGACAACTCCGCCTAGCTATCAAGTGCGTACTGATAAATAGTCAGTAAAGCATCCTTTCTTGGGGATGCCTAGCTGGCCGTGGGGTCAGTGTGATTTGCTTAATATTAATTTAGTTGAAAAAAAAAAAACACACACACACACTTTTGATGGTGTCATGGACCAGACGATTGTTGAGGACTGTCGCATCATTGTCACGGCGCTGGTAGAAGGAGCTGTTGGTGAGCTGCTTATTACCTTCTTGGAGGTACAGGTCCTTGCGCCATACCACAATGGCACCTCCTTTGTCAGCCGGTTTGATAACAATGTCATCTCTGCGGCGGAGCTTAGTAAGGGCATGAGACTCATCAGAAGAAAGGTTTGAATAACGCAGGCGTTGAGGTTGGAGCTGCTGAATGTCGTGGAGGGTATTCTGAATATATAAATCCAGAGCGTGGGAAGCCCCAGGAGAGGGTGTAAAATGTTTATTCTTGGGAGGAGCAAAGCGTGCAAAGGCATCATCTGATTCAGCCTGCGATCTCTGAGGACCATCACTGTTGCGGAAATGGAGCTGAAGTCGCAGACGGCGATGAAACCGATGGACATCTTGGAGGAGATTGTACTGATCAGAGGATGGTTGGAGAGGGACAAAGTGCAAGCCCTTGCTGAGGACTGAAAGCTCTCCCTCAGAGAGGGCAAGATCAGAGGGAATACAAACAACCTGGGAACGAGATGGAGTAGAGGAGGCAGGGACAGTCTCAGGGGTAGGACAGAGGCGGGAAAGTTTGTCCTTTTTCTGGGCGGATAAAAAGTCATACAATTGCCGGTTGAGGGTATGGATAATAATGCGGATAATGGGGAAGGCAGGAAAGTAGCTGGAGGTGAGACTACGTAAGTGGAGTAGAAGCTGAGACTGCTGAGCACTGATATCTGCCAGGAGGCGGGAATGGATAGCTGCGACAGCTCGCATACGCTGGAACCCACATGTGGTCTCGATGCGCTGTAAGAGGCGATGTTCACGAGGGTGAATATGGCCAGCAGAGGGGTTGAAGTGAGAAGTGAAGCCATGAGGGAGAATTTTAAGGCGGAGGCAGGTGCGGATAAAGTCCGGAAAGTGGAGATGGCAAGTGAATCTAGTTTTCTTGAATGTAGCAAATGCAAAATCAATTGCAGTGCGAGATATATCAGGTGGTAAGAGGCTGAATGAGGTGGTAATAGAAGACCGAAGTGAATTAATGAAGTGTTTCAGTGAAGGCATAATGGCAAATCGAGTGAGACCACACACATGCAAAAATAAATAAAATTAAATATAAAAATAATTTATTTAATAGATATAAAGAATAAATAAAAAATAATAAACAATGAAAGTAGGTGTATAGATCGAAAGTAAGAGAGGAGATAAAAGAGAAAAGTGAGCAAACAGGTAGACAGTGCAGTCAGTTATAGGGTAATATTTAAGTATATGAGGAGAACTGCCGTAAGACGGGGTAAAACAGTTGAAAAAAAAAAAAACACACACACACACAAATAGTAATACGTCTTACAAGGAGAAGGACAAGAAAAACCTACGTTACGGCCACAAGGCCTTCGTCAGGGACAGACAAACAAGAGACAGGAGGGAAAGAAAATGAGAATTAAGTAGAGAACATGAAACTATAAAAATAAGAGAAAAGAAACTCCCTTAATATTAAGTCCAGTCACATGTGAAGCAAAGCAAGATGGCTGCCACTAAACTGGAAAGAGGAAGTTGATAGTATATAAAAATAAGAAATAATGAAAACAAGGACTGGAAAAGAGTGAGAAAAAAGTAATCAATAAATAATAAATAAAATAAAAAAAAAACAATAAAAAATAAATAAAAAACAAAAAAAAAAATAGAAAAAAATAAAAACAAAAAAAAAAAATAAAAAAAACAAAATAAAAAAAAAAAAAAAAAAAAAGAAAAAAATAAAAAAAAAAAAAAAAAAGAAAAAAAAAAAAAAAAAAAAAAAAAAAAAAAAAAAAAAAAAAAAAAAAAAAAAAAAAAAAAAATTAAAAAAAAAAAAAAAAAAAAAAAAAAAAAAAAAAAAAAAAAAAAAAAAAAAAAAAAAAAAGGGTGATCGCATCAAAGTAGAAAGTCATACAACAGGGACTCGATAGAGAAAGGCGTCTCAGACAAAAGAATGTTGGGTATTCAAACCGTGTGGTTTGAGGCAACCCATAAGATGGATGAGGCGTTGTTCCTGGCGAAACCGACTGTTGGCGTCCGAGGAACAGTATCTGATGGCTGTCACCTGGATGTCAGTGGCACCGTGGTGGTCAGGGCCATTGAAGTGGATGGCCACAGGTGTGGAATTAAACTGAGAGATGTCATAGAGGTGTCTGCAGAATCGGTCGCCCAGTCGTGTGCCCGTTTGGCCGATGTACGTAATGGTGCAACGTTTGCATATAATAGCATAAATGACGTTGCGTGACTCACATGTGAAGCCATGGGTGATGGTGAACTTGGCGTTAGGGAACGAGACTGAACGTGTTTCGATTACATACTGACATGTCTTACATCGTGTACGGTTACATGGCTTGGTTCCAAAGTGGCCATCGTTGACGGTTTTCAGACGGCTGTGGACTAGGAGGTCCCTCAAATTTTTTTGTCCCGTCTATATGCCAGCAAGGGTGGCTCACTAAATGCTTCCCGCGCCACTGGGTCAGCTTGGAGGAGAGGTAGGTGGCGAAACAGGATCCTTTTGACAGCAGTGCTGTGAGGGTGATAGGTCATTATTAACTTGACTCTATCAGAGGAGGTTTTTTGGCTGGGTTTGAGGGCCTCTAGACGTGAGATAGGGAGAACACGTTCTAAGGCAGAGGTAAGAACATCTTCTGGATACTGTCTGTTACGGAAGAAGTCCAACATTTCTTGTGCTCGGCATAGAAAGTTGTCATCATCTTGGCATAACCGACGGAGGCGGAGAAGTTGTGAGAAAGGCAAGGAGTCCCGACAAGCCGGAGGATGAGAGGAAGTATAAAGGAGGTAACTGTGTGCATCGGTGGGTTTGTAGTACACCGAAGTGGTGAGGTGGGGCGGAGTGATAGTGACAACAATGTCAAGGAAATTAACAGAGACAGTGGAGATGTGAGAGGTGAATTGGATCGCAGGGTGGAAGTTGTTAATGAAATTAATGAACCTAGATAGGTCAACCTCTGGCATATCGGTGAGACCTATGCCATCATCGATGTATCTATGATACATCAATGGAAAAGGTCCAGGATACTGCTGCCACACCTGATACTCCAGGTAGCCCATGAAGAGGCAGGCATAACTGGGACCCATCTTGGTGCCCATGGCAACTCCACTTATTTGGTCAAAGAACTGTCCATTGAACTCAAAGGAATTGAGTCGAAGGACCAGTTCTGCAAGGCGCAGGAGAGTCTCTGTAGCGATAGAGGGGTGCGTGCGCTGGTCCAGGAAAAACCGGAGAGCTCGGAGACCATCAGAGTGAGGAATGGAAGTGTAAAGTGAGCAAACATCTAACAGAAATAAACGGTAGGTACGGTCTGGAGAAAGCTGAATAGAGGAAAAAGTAGTAAGAGCATGGTTTGTGTCCTTTAAGAAGGAAGGAAGCTGAAGCTGCTCTACAATAGGCTGGAAGATGCCGTCGAGGAAGTCTGATATACGTTCGGTAGGGCAGGCACACGCAGAGACAATGGGTCTCCCAGGGTTGGAGGGTTTATGAATTTTGGGAAGCATATAAAACACAGGCTTACCCAGACCACTATTGTCAATACGGAGATGAGAAGCGCTAGAAGGTAAGGACTTGTTGGCGATAAGACTTTTGATGGTGTCATGGACCAGACGATTGTTGAGGACTGTCGCATCATTGTCACGGCGCTGGTAGAAGGAGCTGTTGGTGAGCTGCTTATTACCTTCTTGGAGGTACAGGTCCTTGCGCCATACCACAATGGCACCTCCTTTGTCAGCCGGTTTGATAACAATGTCATCTCTGCGGCGGAGCTTAGTAAGGGCATGAGACTCATCAGAAGAAAGGTTTGAATAACGCAGGCGTTGAGGTTGGAGCTGCTGAATGTCGTGGAGGGTATTCTGAATATATAAATCCAGAGCGTGGGAAGCCCCAGGAGAGGGTGTAAAATGTTTATTCTTGGGAGGAGCAAAGCGTGCAAAGGCATCATCTGATTCAGCCTGCGATCTCTGAGGACCATCACTGTTGCGGAAATGGAGCTGAAGTCGCAGACGGCGATGAAACCGATGGACATCTTGGAGGAGATTGTACTGATCAGAGGATGGTTGGAGAGGGACAAAGTGCAAGCCCTTGCTGAGGACTGAAAGCTCTCCCTCAGAGAGGGCAAGATCAGAGGGAATACAAACAACCTGGGAACGAGATGGAGTAGAGGAGGCAGGGACAGTCTCAGGGGTAGGACAGAGGCGGGAAAGTTTGTCCTTTTTCTGGGCGGATAAAAAATCATACAATTGCCGGTTGAGGGTATGGATAATAATGCGGATAATGGGGAAGGCAGGAAAGTAGCTGGAGGTGAGACTACGTAAGCGGAGTAGAAGCTGAGACTGCTGAGCACTGATATCTGCCAGGAGGCGGGAATGGATAGCTGCGACAGCTCGCATACGCTGGAACCCACATGTGGTCTCGATGCGCTGTAAGAGGCGATGTTCACGAGGGTGAATATGGCCAGCAGAGGGGTTGAAGTGAGAAGTGAAGCCATGAGGGAGAATTTTAAGGCGGAGGCAGGTGCGGATAAAGTGGAGATGGCAAGTGAATCTAGTTTTCTTGAATGTAGCAAATGCAAAATCAATTGCAGTGCGAGATATATCAGGTGGTAAGAGGCTGAATGAGGTGGTAATAGAAGACCGAAGTGAATTAATGAAGTGTTTCAGTGAAGGCATAATGGCAAATCGAGTGAGACCACACACATGCAAAAATAAATAAAATTAAATATAAAAATAATTTATTTAATAGATATAAAGAATAAATAAAAAATAATAAACAATGAAAGTAGGTGTATAGATCGAAAGTAAGAGAGGAGATAAAAGAGAAAAGTGAGCAAACAGGTAGACAGTGCAGTCAGTTATAGGGTAATATATAAGTATATGAGGAGAACTGCCGTAAGACGGGGTAAAACAGTTGAAAAAAAAAAAAAAAACACACACACACACACACAAATAGTAATACGTCTTACAAGGAGAAGGACAAGAAAAACCTACGTTACGGCCACAAGGCCTTCGTCAGGGACAGACAAACAAGAGACAGGAGGGAAAGAAAATGAGAATTAAGTAGAGAACATGAAACTATAAAAATAAGAGAAAAAAAACTCCCTTAATATTAAGTCCAGTCACATGTGAAGCAAAGCAAGATGGCTGCCACTAAACTGGAAAGAGGAAGTTGATAGTATATAAAAATAAGAAATAATGAAAACAAGGACTGGAAAAGAGTGAGAAAAAATTAAAAATTAATCAATAAATAATAAATAAAATGAAAATAAATAAAAAAAAAAAAATAAATAAAAAAATAAATAATAAAAATAAAAAAATTAAAAACAAATAAAAAAAAAAAAAAAAATAAAAACAAAAAAAAGAAAAAAATAAAAAAAAATTTAAAAAAAAAAAAAAAAAAAAAAATTTTATAAAAAATAAATAAACAAAAATAAAAAAAAAAATAAAAAAAAAAATTTAAAAAAAAAAATTAAAATAAAAAAAAAAAAAAAAAAAAAAAAAAAAAATAAAAAAGGGGGATCGCATCAAAGTAGAAAGTCATAATACAACAGGGACTCGATAGAGAAAGGCGTCTCAGACAAAAGAATGTTGGGTATTCAAACCGTGTGGTTTGAGGCAACCCATAAGATGGATGAGGCGTTGTTCCTGGCGAAACCGACTGTTGGCGTCCGAGGAACAGTATCTGATGGCTGTCACCTGGATGTCAGTGGCACCGTGGTGGTCAGGGCCATTGAAGTGGATGGCCACAGGTGTGGAATTAAACTGAGAGATGTCATAGAGGTGTCTGCAGAATCGGTCGCCCAGTCGTGTGCCCGTTTGGCCGATGTACGTAATGGTGCAACGTTTGCATATAATAGCATAAATGACGTTGCGTGACTCACATGTGAAGCCATGGGTGATGGTGAACTTGGCGTTAGGGAACGAGACTGAACGTGTTTCGATTACATACTGACATGTCTTACATCGTGTACGGTTACATGGCTTGGTTCCAAAGTGGCCATCGTTGACGGTTTTCAGACGGCTGTGGACTAGGAGGTCCCTCAAATTTTTGTCCCGTCTATATGCCAGCAAGGGTGGCTCACTAAA
>JAMPIV010004153.1:1556884-1564384 GCA_024509875.1 Oreohelix idahoensis | reverse complement strand
TTTGTCTAATATTAATTTACTGTTTACAGGCCTCGGGTTTCCCTTCCTTATGTGTTATTTATGTTAGTACACTAGTTGTCGCACCATTGTTGCCATTTGAAGCATTGCGGGGAGCTGAATTTTTCGTTCTTGCGCTAAGTCTGTCGCACTGGCTGTGCGCCCGTCTTGGTAAGGATTTCTGTAGTATATATCCATCTACCACTTGGTCTAGTGTTGTAGGCAAATTGTTGTAACTTATTGTGGCAGTAGGGTTCCACTATCTCAAAATATCCAGTTCCAAGTCGAAGGCATCATAAATTGTTGTTTATAGGCACTTTCAGACCACATCAGCTGCTATATCCGCATCGAAAATCGCTACAATGGATCTCTCTTCTGCCTCTAGTCTCGATGGTACACTAATACGCTATTTTCATGTGAATCTCTTGATGGTACACTAATATGCTATTTTCACGTGAATCTCTTGATGGTACACTAATATGCTATTTTCATGTGAATCTCTTGATGGTACACTAATATGCTATTTTCATGTGAATCTCTTGATGGTACACTAATATGCTATTTTCATGTGAATCTCTTGATGGTACACTAATATGCTATTTTCATGTGAATCTCTTGATGTAATCTTCACAATTGTGGCATTGTCTTCCTTGTGTTTTGGAGCCGCGGTAGAGCAGTGGTTAGTGCACTGGCTTCCTAGCTCGGTGGTCCATGGTTCGATCCCCAGTTGAGGTGGGATTTTTAGACCACAAACGGCTCCTGGGTCCACCCAGCCTCATGAATTGGGTACCAGAGCAACTCTGTGAAGGTTAAAGGCGGCAGGCGTGATGCTCACCACATCACCCCTAGTGTGCCGATGGTCAAGAAAACAGGGGGCCTAACACCATATTCCCAATATGCCTCAATGGGCGTGTAACGGGATCCCCTTCCTCATGCTCGCATGCCTTAAATACTTTTTTCTGTTACGGTTTTCAACAAGGTACCATGCCTCTCTTCATATATCATAATAGTTTATATGTATAATTTTGTTCTCACTCATTAATTCTCTGTTCATTTCTGACCACTTTATTTTGTATCTCTTTTTGTTACTGGTGCAGAATACAGTGCTTACAATTTTTCTGATGTTATCATTTCTCATTCTGTCTATCCTAGTAACATTAATGACTCTTCCCTTAAGCATTTCATCTCACCCGATGAGATTTTCCTCTTCTCTGCTCTAGTCAGGATCCATGTTTGACACAGACATCAAAAAGCTGGTAAGAATATACTATTCATCAATCAATTACAAAGTGGTGAAGAAATAAGTCGGGTGAAATCAAAATTCTAGATTTCATAATAAATTCAAAATAGCCTGTTGTACGAATTCACGCGGCAGCTGCGCAAATAAGGAAGACTCCTAGGTCAGGCTTTCGATAAACAGATCCTATAAGAATCAAATTGCCACACCACGCATAAAGTAGAGCAAAGTTTGTTTTGGAATGAAACTTAATTACATTTCATATAGTTTGTCGATCATGACCACGTCATCATCAATGTAGCCTTAACACTACACTGGACATTTTTGGGGCATTAAGGGATTTTTCATTTAAGAGAGAAAACTCATAACATAAGGGATTGGGGAAAAGTCAGAAGTCAGAACTGACGAGAGAAATATATAAACGTATTCAGGTCTTAACGAAAGGAATCCTTCGTAACTATGGAATATGAACAGGCAGGTGAAACTCAAGAACATTTTTAATTCTGAGTTCTTAACGAATGGATCCTTTTAGAACTGTTTGAGAAAACAACTGAAGTGCCGGACAGTATTCCTTGTTCCTTTTTCTTTTCTCTCTGGCCAGAGACCAGATTGTTAAGAGTGATCATAGTGCCTGGTCTGGACGTTCAGACAGAAAATGTAATAACCATAAATTCGGAAAATTATGAGCATACTGCACCTACTGTGAAACACGTCTAACAAAATAATGCGACCATAAATTAAAACTATTACAATAATACGACAGGATGGATAATGTAGAAGTGATGGGAAAATAATGAAAACAAACAAACTTGGGGAGTAATATGTGAAGAGATGATAACGTTTTAAATGCTGGTAATGTATATAAAAAAGCTAAAGGTATTCTCATAGTAGATAATGTCGTATAGGAGTCAAGTGTTAAAGACTTCACAATAGTAGATCCAGCTTTATGAGGTGGGGGTTCTCGCTGCGTTTCCCTTTCCTAATTCAGAAGCAGTTTATGCTATAGGACTATCTTTATCTTTTAGACGGATGAGTACTTTTATTCGTTACTAATCTCTTTGTGTGGGTTTTATTTTATTTTTTTTGTCATAGTGTCTAATGCTACGGTACTCACCAGGTCTTCTTGCTGACTGCCTTCCGAGGCAGCGTTGAGAAGTTCATGCGGGTGTACAGCGACTCCCTGGGCTTGAAAGACAAAGTTTCTTCCCACATCTTCCTAAAGCGGGACTGTAGCTTGCCTATTCTGAATCAAAGGCTGCGAGATGGAAGAAAGATGGTGTTAAAACAAAGAAGATTGACTATCAAAATTAACTGAATTGCCAGAAATTTTTTTTTTTACTCTATCGCTCTGTGGATTCTAGAGCTAGGACTGTCTTGTCATGCTATTAGCAGCTTTCTTCTTCAACGTGTGACCTATCCATCGCCAGCGTCTTCTTCTCATCTTCTGTTCTACTTGCGCGTGTTTGGTTCTTGTCATCAGTTTCACATTGGTGACCATGTCCTATCACTTTAATCCTCCTATTACATAAACATCCATTTATGAAAGACTTGTTTTTTTTTTTTGTTTTTGTTTTTTTGTGATCTTCATGTTGTAAAGGGGTGCAGTACTTCAATAACGTTAAGAGCCACTGGGTTCAACCATTTTGAACGAATGAGGGGAGGCAACATTATTGTTAAAGCGATGTCAAATTAACATGACAAGTCAGTCCATTTCAGACAATAAAAACTGTAAACATTAACAAAAGTGTTCCCGATTTTGGCACAACCCATCTTAAAATGCACCGAAGACAAATGGAAACATTGTTATTCTTGAACAGAATCGACACTGCACTCCGGGTTATCCCATTGATGTTCAGTCTCACTCAGAATATGTCGAAGAGTGTGAATTCTTACTGTTCCTGTAGCTCGCTGGTTGTATACACGACGGAAACATTAAATTGAGAAACAGTAACAGCATCTGCCGACACACATAACATAACATAAGAAAAACATCCTGGCTGTCTACAACAACATCACGGTACGTAAGGAAAACATCCTGGCTGTCTACAACAACATCACGGTACGTAAGGAAAACGAATATGTTGGTGAACTTGAGCTATTAAAAAAAAAAAAAAAAACCAAGAATAGCTCGGAGTCACCATTATCCATTACTTGTCAGTTACATCTCCTGCCATGATTGGCTACAGATTGAAATTACAAGTGTCATGATACCATAAAAAACAATCATTTAAGTCTCTAGGTTTTTCGAAGGAATAACTTGCTATAGAGTGCGTCCGCCAACATTCTCAGCAACACAAAGGAAAACAACAGAGGCGATAAGAAAATAAACAAAAGCTGATCAGCATGACTGATGCTTTCTATCGATTACAAATTTTCTGCAGTACCGGTATAACTTATGACATTTATTACAGTGCAAGTATAACGTACGACATTTGCTACAGTGCCAGTACACTGTATGACGTTTGCTACAGTGCCGGTATAATGTATGACGTTTGCTACAGTGCCGGTATAATGTATGACGTTTGCTACAGTGCCGGTATAATGTATGACGTTTGCTGCAGTGCCGGTATAATGTATGACGAATCCTACACTGCCGGTATAACTTATGCCATTTATTACAGTGCAAGTATAACGTACGACATTTGCTACAGTGCCAGTACTCTGTATGACGTTTGCTACAGTGCCGGCATAATGTATGACGATTCCTACACTGCCGATATAACTTTTGACATTTAATACAGTGCAAGTATAATGTATGATATTTGCTACAGTGCCAGTATAACGTACGACATTTGCTGCAGTGCCAGTGTGACGGTATTGCCTCCCTTGCTTTGCAGTAGTGGTCCAACTGTGGCCAAAACTCAAGAGTATCTAATTTGGGCCTCAAAGGTGTCTACCTTCGCACAAGATCACTCTTGGCAGAGATGTAGATAGAAGGGTTATGACACTTCTATTACAAGGAGTCTTCACAAGATATTCAGAATAAGCGAGAATACTGCTTAGGTTGAGTATGTTAACTCTGTAATTCTGCCGACGCTTTTGTGAAGGATTTAAACACTTATTACTTTCAGCTCGTTTAAGCCCCCACCCCTGATTTACTCAGTGGAATTCTATTATTCTAGTATAGCTCTGTTTAGAGTGTGTGTAGTAATTTGACTGAGACAAACATGCAGTAACTTTAAAATGATTAAATCGAAGTTAAATTTGTAACATTACAAATAACACAATTTAATCATTATTTTAGGTTTTAACAGTTAGAAAATAATTGAATAGTTATGAATCAAGAAAAGTTATCATCGTGGTCTTTAAGGAATGTGAGATGTTACAAGAAGTTCAAGTGGCAGCATATATTTGAATTTAGCTGCCAATGACGGTTTTGCTCCTTCTTATGGGTTGGTTCTTTTTACTCTGCTCAAGCTCGTCTCTGATCAAGGTTGTCGGGGGTATCTCGTTTCCCAGAAATGTCAAGGAGTGTCTACCACGTGGGTCCTTCGTCTTACAGCTTAGACCACTGTTCCTTTCTTGTTCTGGAGATAGTACTTTCTGCTGGTACCACCAATAACTATGGTAAAAGAATAGAACTAAACGCTCTTCTGAGTATGGCGTTTTCCACCCCATTGTTATGGGTTCCTATCTTCCCATTCCACCTTCTCAATTACTCAGACTTTACCGTCGATGAAAATTAATTGTAATCCCTCGGGATAAAACTTTCTTTACTTTTAAATAGAATAGCTTTCATAGTTACTTTATATTTAAATGAAAATGTTAATAATACAGATAGAGTCAATTTACATATACATCTCCGCTGATTAAAAAGTGTTCACAATGTAAATTGAATATGTTTTCATTTATGTTTTACACTGATTGAAAGTTTGAAACCTTCATTACTTTAAAATGAGTATTTTCACATAGACATTTACACTGGTTAAGCTTGAAAGCTTACATTAATTTTAAAGTGAATATGTTTATAGAGACATTTACAATAATTTGAAATGTACTTAGAATGTACATCATCTCTTTCATCTTTCCCTCGCTGCTCCATAGGGAACCTGGAACTACTTTATGCAGTTAGTTCTCTTTACGAAACTAGCAATAAAGCAATCACCAGCCCGTGCAGTGGTGGTTCAAGAATCTTCATTCTATACGCTGAGGTTGCCAGCCTCAAATGACTTTGACATCCAATAGCGAGTTTCACACATTAAACTCCACACACACACACACATATATATATATATATATATATATCACAACGGGCTGATCACCCGTTTGCCAGTCACTTCGATTACGGAAACAACAGCAAATGGATTGATTTGCCGTTGCCCTAAAGACGCCACTAGGCGTGATGGGAAACAATGGCAAAGAAAACCTATCTGCTGTTGCCCTAAGACGCCACTAGGCGTAATGGCCATTGACTGCTTTGACGGTCTTTGGCTAAGGACGGAAGAAGAAGAAGATATATATATATATATATATATATATATATATATATATATATATATATATATATATATATATATATATATATATATATATATATATATATATATATGTTAGTTCACATGTTAGTAATAAAATATGAAATGTAAATCACAAATTACGCCAATCCAAACTCACAAAGATTTCCTGGGCTATATTGTAAGTCCTGACGAATGCTCCAATAAAAGGTGTCCTTTATTTTAAGAAGGAATTCTGAATTCTAATTCTTCACTGTAGCAGTCTGGTGTCTTAGCGAGCGATTTCTCTAGTGAAATAGCTTGAGAAAATGATCAGATTATATTCCCTGCCTTTCCACGCCTTCGTTTGTCATGGAGTTAAACTAAACGCTCCAATCATATTCAAACAGGTCGGGTTATGGGGTAATTTCAAATATTCCGACATCGGATACTTTTGAACGTAAGGCAGAGGTCAACTCTCCCATATATGGTAATAAGATGTCCGATGCCCTTGTGTACAAACTTCCAAACACACCGGTAACCGCATATAACCATGTGTTCGAGATGTAGCAATCGTACTTTTATCTAAAGTAATCTTGTCAACCATGTCTGTCTGTAAGTTGTCCCCTTTTCCAAGCTTTGGTGATGCGTACACCCATGTCTTATCGGTGATTAAGCCGATATCGCTGGCCGATGTACGTGTTAATCTGCCGAACCTATAGCCAACAAATCTTGGCAGCGCCAAGCAAATGTGATTATTATCACCTACAGGGAGTGTCGAATGATTTGATAAAATCAAATATCTGCTACTTAGCAGGAAAAAAAAAACGAAGAAAGAAAGACAGAAAGAACAGTGCAACAATTGAGAGCAAATATAAAAATCAGTACCGCAAATGTGCCGATACTGCCGAAGTGAAACAAAGATCGATAGGGCCCGCCCCGTTTTGTCACAGCCAGTACACTGTATGACGTTTGCTACAGTGCCGATACAATGTATGACGTTTGCTGCAGTGTCGGTATAATGTATGACATTTCCTACAGTGCCGTTTAACTTACGACATTAGCTAAAGTGCAGGTATAACGTATGACATTTATTAATGTGCCGGTATGATTTATGACCTTTCCTACAGAGCCCGTATAACTTATGTCATTATCAAAAGTGCCGGTATAACGTATGACATTTGCTACAATGCCGGTATAACGAATGAAATTTACTACAGTACGACTAATGTCATTTGCTTCACTACCCATATAACTTAGAACATTCGCTACACATATGGTAAAGGTATGCCATTTAGTACAGTATCGGTATGACTTAAACCATTTGCTACAGTGCCAGTATAACTTATGACATTTGCTACAGTGCCAGTATCACTTATGATATTTAATACATGTTTGAAGTTGATGAATGATTGCAACCTCATGCAAAACAAATTGCTTCAGAAACCCTTGCTGCAGAATCACGCGGATGCTTTGGCGAAGGCTTCTTGCAAGGTCGTCAGGTGCAGTTGTGGCTCCATGCTTCATAGGGAACGACAAGGAAAATGATGATCATGATGGTGATGATGATGATGATGATGGTAATGAAAGATAAGCTGTTATCTCATAACCATTAGTTAAACCACCACACAAGGTGAAATAGAAATCCTGTCTTTCGCCTCTTCACCGTGTAATCTCCAGTACGGAGACCTGAAATATCTAAAAATTATCGAAGATAAACTAACACGTGGTACAATTTTTAAAAAATCCCATATCGTCGATTTACTTAAGTAACAAAACAACAGCGAGGAACATATGTGTCGATTTACTGAAGTAATAGAGCAATAGCTCGCC